>MU843489.1:114747-204657 GCA_030867255.1 Colletotrichum somersetense | reverse complement strand
GGGGGGGGGGGGGGGGGGGGGGGGGGGGGGATGTGTACCCAAAGGCGAACGGAATGCCGGCGTCGCCAAGGATCGTCGGGTGGTTCACATTGATTGGTTAGCGAGGCATGTCCTCGGCCACCGATCTGGAGATGGGCGCGAGAGAGCTGGGTCGCACCGGGATCCCATCTTGACGTCGATTCCAGTCCATCGCCATCATACGGACGGATATATCGTTCGTGTGGCTCTATACCTGGCTGGACCTGGTCAAGTGTCGACGCTGGCATAACAAGGCCAGAAACGGGGGGTCGCCTGTCGCGATTCGTGACTCGACGAGACGACGACGACGACGACGACGACAACGAGGATGCTGCGCGAGTGAACCTTCTTCCAGTTTAAAGTATACATTCCATGATGGGGGGCTGAACTGTGCAGCTCGCTCGATCCGACAACGGCCCATGTTCCGTAGAGAGAGATGCTGCAGCCGATTGTAGGTTCCCCGCTTTGAATGCTGCCTTATCCCCCCCTTTCACGGTGGGAGTGACGTGCCAAATAGGCATGAACGACGCCTCAGAAGGGCGGAGACGTACAGTGCGGAACACAGCAAGCACAGCAGAGCAGCGGCCAGAGATTTTTCTAGGGGCCACGGGCGGGGTGTTTCGCGACCTGGCAGGGCTGGCCAGAACGGCGGGGGTGGATAGACTGACGCATACGTGATTGGCCCGGTGGCAGAGTGTGACAGGGAGTCACTGACCCACATGCAGCTCATGCCATGCCTCGACAGGGGTCGTGCGCGGGAGGCTCTTTCTCGCTTATTTTAGTGTCCGTGTTGACGATTGACCTTCGATCCGGCGCCGCCCTCTGATGCAGGTGGGAATCGGTTGCGGCTGACAGGTGGTGGCGGTGGGCTGGGCCCCTCCTCTCCTCTCCTATCTTGACACTCTCGTCAAGTCGAGACAGACAAGGACTGACTGCATGCATGCACGATCAATGGATGGATGGGTAGGCAAGTTAATTGGAAGCGTTTTTTTAGTCTTCATGTTTGTGCTAGGCACGTTTTGGCATTATTTCTATTTAAACACAGTTCTTGGACTGCTCTTCTTCCCGAGGCGCATGGGCCACTTCGTGTGGTCGGCAATGCCTACCGGTAGCTACCTATCATACGCTTCCTCTACATCTGGGTATATGCCTCTTCTGAATTGCATCAACCACTCTTTGGTAGACGATGACGAGATTCTTTATCCCCGTCCCTAGAGACACCGCAAAATCTTTTGGTTACATCCCTCCAAATCGTACATAGTATACATAGTTTCTCGTAAAATCATGATTGCTTGCTTGCGCAGGTCTTGCACCGTTCAAGGCGCAAAAAATCGTCTCGTGTCATTAATCAGAATCCTCGCCGTCGGCGTCGTCCTGGTCGGCATCCTCGTCATCGCTGTCAGGGGGCTGCCACGACTCCTCCAACTTCAGGCCCTTGCCGGTACCCTCCTGGGGACGGTATGGCGCGCCGAGCAGAGAAGACATGGCGGACCGGGAGGCGTCGAGCTGAGGGTCTTGATCGTACTTGTCCGGTGCGTCGTAAAGGCCCATGCCGACCAGGATCTCGCCCTCCTCCTCAGGCTCGTCCAGAGGCTGGTAAGGGATGGTGTCCTCGTTGGGGACAATAGGTTGAGGCTGCTGAGCCTGCGGCAGCGTCTCGGGAGTGGGAGGAGAAGTGCTGGGAAAGCCGTCCATCGAGCACGAGTGCCAGTGGGTGGAAGCGGAAGATGGCGCGAGGTCCGGCAGGGTAGTGGGAAGAGGCGGGAAGGGCTCTGCGTATCCAGCGGCCTCGGACGAGACGTATGCCGGAGGGTCTTGCTGGGTAACGTGCCAGCCCTCCACAGGCAGATAGGCAGAGCTGTCGTAGGTGCCAAAGGGCAGAGAGAGGGGGGAGAATGAAGCAACAGGTGATGTGCTGCACGAGTAAGCCGCCGGGGTTGGGGGGAACTGCGAATAAAAGTGATAGTTGTCGGTGTCGTATGGTGACGCGGCGGAAGGGAATGGGTAAGAAGCTATGTGCTGGGCAGCGGGCGCCTTGTATTGTTGTTGTTGGAAGGTGGAAGGGTGCCAGCTGAGAGGGCGGCTAGGTCGAGGGTGAGAGCCGTACTCGGGCATGGTGACTTGATCCATGGGCTGCTGCCTCCGCCTCGCCAAATTCCCGTCGTTCACCACGGTTCTTCTCCTGGCCTGCATCGTTGATGAAGATCTCGGACTGTTGTTGGCGCTGGTAGGCTTTGCTACACGCATGGCGTTTCCGTTCCGCTGGCCGCTAGAGCCCCGGGATAACCTCCGAGACGCCTGAGAGATGGCCATCTGTCTTGATAGTTCATCAAACAAGGCATCTGTTTGGTAGGGGGTCGGAACAGGTCCCGGGAGAACGCCTCCCATGAGTGTGGGCATCATCTTGGCCTTGTGGTGGTGGTGGTGGTGGTGGTGTTATGGTGTAGAAGGCCGCGTTTGTTTGATGTGATGAAGTGGGTGGTGAGTGTATGTGTGAGTGTAGAATGGCAAAGCAAGCTGTTGTTGCTCAAAGAGGTGTTGTGTAGTATGTTGTCGACGACTTGAACTGACTGAGCAGGACGAGACGTGGCGGATGGTGACGATGATATAAACAAGTCGGAAAGGATGGGCTCGGCGCGGACTATGTAGGTACGTATGTATGGCATGGGAAGAAAAGAGCATGCATGTTGCTCGAAAGGGCTTCTACGGAGTGGGTAGGTACGGTACCGTACCGCGTAAAGGGAGCGGCTAGGGAAAGGAAAGGACATGGGTGATACTAGATCGGTCTTGAAGGATAAAATCAAACCTTAGCTCCAGCCGGAGGAACAAACGCTCAACCATGGGTACGGAGTGGGCCAAGGAAAAAAGAAAAGTGATTTGAGACTACGGACGGTTTGGCATGTGTGCACGAAGAGGAGGATGAGGAGGAGGCAGCAAGCGTGGGTTGCGTGCATGCATGGAGTGGATGTGAAGTTGATGGGGAGGAGAGGTAAGGTATCCGCTCAGTACTGAGTGCAGATGGATGGATGGGTGGATGGATGGCTCCAGGAGTGGCTGGGCAGGGGCGGTACGTACCGTTTGCTGTTCCTTTTTTGCGAGGGTGTCTGGGAGTCCAAGGAGGAGGAGGGAGGGGAGGGGGCGGCAGCAGCCAGCGGGCTGCGTCATATGGGTTGGGCAGGGATCTAGCAATTGGAGCGTTGTGCATTTCAGAGTCGAAGCAGCAGCAGACAAGGCGGCCGATGCCCTTGGTCCCTGCACGCACGTACCTACCTACCAGAGCAGGTAAACTACCTAGGCCATGTAGGTGCCCTACTTAGTACGGCCGGGGCAAGGGGGCGAGGGGCAGGAGGGCATGGAAGCACAGAAGGGAAGGAGAGGGGAGGGGCAGAAGGGATAGATGGGGAAAAGCATGGGACGGACTTGTCGATAGCGCTGGTGCGCGCGTGTGTGAGCGAGCGAAGCCGCAGGCAGTGAGTGAGTGAGTGGACTGCTACCTTACACTAGTACCTACGGCGGTGCCAGGTACCTAGGTGCCTACTATAGTACATAGTATACTACGGATGTATGTAGGTAGGTAGGCACGGGTGTGGGTGTGTGGTGGGTGTGGGTGGTTGACTGCCTCGCTTCGCTTTACGGTGGTCCCTGGTACGCTACGCTTCTGTGGTACGGGGCGGAGGAGGGCAATTGACAGACAGGCAGCATTAGGATTAGGGAGGGATGGTAGGCGGTGGCAGGGGGCGATGGGGAGATGGGTAAGCGGATGGAGCAGTGGACGGACTGTGGAGAGGATCAGGTCGCGCTGCCAATCAACACCGCCGCCCTTGTGCCGACGTGATGGTGTTTTGGTGCCTCCTTCGAATACCTACGAGCTAGGGTACAGTACAACGTCCAGTGCACTAAGTATCTCGCAGCGTGGCCATGCAAATGCAAATGTCCTGTACCTTGGTGTGGGCGCGTGTACTGTACACTATGTGTTGTACGTGCCCAAAATGGTGGGTTCCCTGCCATAAACCACCTAACCTGGGTACGTACACCGCACCTACGAAACTGAACTACGGTGCCATGGCGGGATCCAAGACTCAGATGTCGAGAACGGCAAACCATGCCCGCAGAAAGTGGATACGTACCGTTCGGGCAGAGCAGGTGGGCAGCCAGGCAGGCAGGGCAGGACAAGCCGGGGCGAAGGGGACGGGCGCGGGCGGTCAAGGAGGAAAGGAAAGGAAAGGAAAGTAAAAAAAAAAGAAAAGAAAAAAAAAAGAACATGGATGGAATGCCCTTCCTTAGTCCAAATAGAACCGCTCGGCCCAGGCGCTCACGCCGCCGGGTCGGAGTCTGGAGATGCCCACACCCCTGTTGATGTCTCGAGCAACCCCAGCAGCCAGCCAGCAACTAAACTACGACAGACACCTCGTAAACCACATACCTGTACTCACTACGTAGCAGTTTACCATCTGCAGTATAGTACGGTATGCCTATAGTAAGGGACTTATCCAAGGCCAGCACCGCACGAGCAGAGCGCCACGGCCGGCGGCCAGCCCAGGGACCCAGATTGGTGAAGAAGGGGTCCAAGGGGGGACGACATGCCTGCGCGGCTTGGCCCGGGGGGAGGGGTGATTTTATTGCATTGACCGACGAGGTCTCCGTCCATCGTCCAACCAGTTGTGGCCCGCCATCGAGGATCATGGTCCCTAAGCAAGCTTACCTAGTTTGAATTGATGGGTCAGACGAGAGGGGGCGTTATTGCAATATTACAAGGCACGTAGTACGAATACCTGTGGTTTAGCTCACCGGGGATCGAGGAGAACCCAGGAGAGACACCCGCTCTTTGGAACCACGGATCCATGTCCGTCATACCCCCTGCCCTGGCCTGTTGCCTCCAGAGCCATCTTCTGCAGCCCCACGCCATACCATAGCACTGCTGTCTGTGTACAGGCATGTGTGTGCAGCGCAGATGGGGATGTGCATCTTGCCTTGCATGTTTTGGTGGTTTCCTCCAAAGTGCCATCTACCTGGCTGGCCTGTTGATGACAATCCTGTGACCGAGTGATGGCCGGCCTTGAGAGTGAGAAGAGGCGAATGCGCATCCAGTCCCGAAACGGACGACCCGCAAGGTCATGGAGACAAGATATCGCTTTTTTCATCCCCCGCCCCTCTTCATATTCTTTTCTTCCGTCGGCCCCCACCCGTAGCCGGTATGGAGTCATGGCAATCAAGGAAAGCCGGAAAAGAGTTATGGCCGTACGGACACCTAGAACCTCCGTTTAGCTGGAACGAGCAAAAGAAAGGGGGGGGGGAGAACGAGAAGGGGAAGGGATGGAGAGACAGAGAGACAGAGAGAGAGAGAGAGAGAGAGAGAGAGAGAGAGAGAGAGAGAGAGGTAGGTCTTCAGCACAGACAGTAAAACCTGGGTAGACAGCTCACGATCTCCATCAGGGTCCGTACGGCGTAGTACGCGGTAGGTATGGTACTAAAAGCGCGAAGGAACTTCGAGAAAATCACGGAGGGGGTTCTGCTCAAGGAAGGCCCCTGGTACTTGCTGTACTGCGCTACGTACATGCCGTTCAGGTTGTCCAAAACCGTGGGTACGATGCACAGGCTACCTACCTACTCAGTAGTGCTCGGTGGTGAGTGTACGTACACATCGTGGATGACCGCCGGGCATATGCTCCGGGTACGTACCTACAGGATGCCCGCTGCAAAGTGGGCATCGTCGCAAGACGCGAATCATATTTTTGCTGTTGCTTTGATCCATCCGTCGGCCGCAGGTCTGTCTGGTGTCCACCAGACGTAAAAAGCTGTGTCTCCGGCCAGTACGTATGCGAAATGTGTCTGGGTGTGCCCTGCGTACCTAACTTCCTGTGTACCTACCTTCCTGCCTGCCTGCTTGCCTGCCCGTACCATACTCGACAATGTTGAGCAGCAGCAGCTCAAGGTACGAAACGGAACGTTGATTGTTTGCAACCATCCTGGAGGGGACACAAACGGGGCGTGCGTATGCCAAGATGGTGTGTCATTATCGGATCGAATGACAAGCCGCTTTCCAAAAGGATGGTAGGTGGGACGGATGGGACCGGATCACAGATCTCGCTCAACCGACAGTGTTGGTTTGCATTTTGCCCACACACCCCTGGTCTGAGATACTAGTGCGGTGTGTGCAAGGCAGGCTCCCAACGGCGGCGGCAGCAGCAAGAGGGTTGGACGTGCACACGCACCATGTGCGAGTTGCAGCTTAGGCAGTGGGTGGTGTGGGTAGCGTAGCATGTTGTTTTCTTGTCACTTGAAGCGGTTCCGTGTGATGTCGGTAGGGGTGTCAGCGTCAATGGCTGGCAAAGGATCCGGGCAAGATCTTGGATGGAACGGGCCAAGGTCCAGGGCCGAGTGCCATAGTTTCCACAAGCTCCCTCATCGTGAGGACTACCGTGTACCAATCAATGGCTGGAGCTGGATCGGCGGATTGGTGGCTCATTCGCTTTGGTATAGTCGGATGGCCTTGAGGCATCCTCATGACAAGTATAGGAGGGCAGGTACAGCAAGCAGTAGCTTTGAGGTCGCACCCTGCTTGGGCTCTGTGTGGTGTGCAAGCCGCGTCCGACAAAAGTCGTAATTCAGCCCGAGGCGGTGGATGCGCATGTCCTTCTAGACAGGCATGGAGCGGCAGCTGTGGTCTGAGGCCTTGAAGGCAGGCGGTGGACTGTTGACGATGATGCTGTCATGGGTATTCGGGCACACAGGCTTCGACCACCCACTCATCCCCTAGCGGCGCTCGGCCGAAATTGTATCCAGGGCGTGGCCTTGCAGGCACACCTACACTCGAGTCGTAAATGCGGGTGTCATCGGCCACGGGGGTTCTAGCCAGTCATGTGCCGCGGAGCGCAGGCTGTTTCCGGTCCTCCACAGTCGGTTTCCATCCTTGTTCGAATCCAGATGAATGGGGCAGAGCGGTGCGGTGGTAGTGTAGTAGTATTAGTAGACAAGGGCGGGCACTGCAGGGCGGTCAGAAAATCGACGTGTTGGCGGCATTTGGCCATAGTGCAGCAAACTGAAGTGAGGGATGACGAAGCCTCCGCTATGGGTCGTGGACATGGATGGCTGGATGAACTGTGAGTGATGCCATTGCAATAGCCGCGGATGGTGAGCGACAAAGACAGAGGGAAAGCCATGAGTGAGAGGATGTTGGTACGTATTGTAGGTAGTGTAATCGTATGTACAGGTATGTATTGGGTGGATGGGCCTGCCTGGTTGAAAAGCAAATGTATCGGGTACTGTGAATTACGTGAAGCAGACAGGCTATTACGAAGTATCCCGGCACAGCATGTGCCTCTCGGTCTGTCGCCTCTCTGCTGTTCGGCACCCTCAGCTCGCTCCAAGAAGCAAGAGTCAGCTGTTGCCCAGAGTTTGACCAGATGCCGCGTCTCTCACATCCACTCGCGGCCCACGTAAGTATGTTAATAGGCAAGGCACTTGGGTCTGAGAAAATAAAACTCATAAACTGGTATGGCGAGAAGGGAAGGGAAACCCCGACAAGCCAATCTGTGAGCCCATGACGAAGAGGAACGCAGGCAGTGGGGAAAAGAAGTCTACGGTACCTGACCGACCTCACTCGTTATCTACTACCAAGCGACATGTGTGAGGAACTTGGGGCGGGGGGTGACACCCATGACACGTATCGTTTTTAGTACCAGTATCCGTAATGGTAGGCCTCGGGACTATGCAATCTGCGAGCAGACAAGTCCGCTCCACAACAATAATAGTTTAGCATCGGCCAAGTGCCAGACTGTGGCGCGAGGCGGCACAACGGCATGGCCCTCCGCCCCCACTAGGGAGAGCAGAGCAGTTGGAATTGGGAACAAGGCCCGGAGACGGACAGGGCGAGAAACAGCCCAGGACAGGGCTCCGGGACCCTCACTAGAAGCAGGAGTTGTGTGCACTACTACGAATCCGTACTGCGGATACTACTTGTACGATGTACGATGTACGATACTTAGGGAGGACAGGTCCTGGGGTCCTAGACCCAGCCAGACAAGGGGCTAGTCAGTCAAGTTGGAGACTGCAAATTCTATGTTGCCTGACTTGCCATGATTGTCTAGCGTCTCCAGAAGTATGCTAGTTTAGCAGAGTCAAAGCCCAGTGGGCGGAGGCACTTCGCAAACCACAATCAACCCCCATCCGAGCATCAAAGTCGCGCTGGTTCAGGAACTGCAGATGACGGTTCAGGCCCTCCCCAACCCACACGGTAAATGGACCAGGAGGAAATATGAGGGCAGGCATGAGAAGAGAAAAGAAAGAGAGATGTACATAGTAGAAGCAAAGGGCAGAACAAAGACGAGGCATGGATAATGGAAGGGAAACGATAGACATTCTGGGTAATCAACGGTTAGCTGTCTTTGTTGGGGGGGGGGCCTTTGCGTACCTTAGTAAAAGAGAGTGGCCGGGGATGCGGTGCGTTAGAAACACAGGGAACTTGTCAATAGATTTGGGTTTCTCGACCGAGAGATGCCAATGCAACGCTCGGCGACCACAAAACCAAGTGGCGAGCGCGTAAACAAAAAAAGAAAGCGATAAACCAGTGGACAGACAGACAGTGCACTATAGTGGGTAGGTAGGTAGGTCTGCCCAGTTACCCAGTGCATGCCTACCTACCTACCTAAGTAGGTAGGTGCCACTCCCAGTGCTTGCACCAGGACGGACACATCGAAGGCGGATACGTTGATACCTCAGGCATTACACCCCCCCAAGACTGGCATCTCACTGATTGGCCCCATTCGTATTCTCCCACCCTCTCAACCACATACCTACGCCTTGGCCAAGTTCCGCACTGCCAGACGACTTCGGCTTCGGGTTTGACGGCCACCAGACAACACACACTGGACCTAGTTTACTACGCTACTACCAGCTCGCCAGCTGCATGTCCGTCACCATGTTGCCATACCGCAAGTGGAGACGCCGTCAGCACTGAGGCGAGCCGTGATTGGAGCGAATGGATCTGGAGGAACTACGGCTTGCTCAACGACCAGCGTCCCATCCCATCCCATCTCGAGGCCCAGCTAATCTCACTCCAGTTTTGGTTCAGGCCGTGTTCCGGCTTCCAGCGCTTCTTCAGCCCCTGCTCGCACTTTTGACGCTTGCTTCCCTGCTGCCGGCGCCTTCATCTCAGTCTCCGTAGTAAACCTACCGTACCAAACAGCAGGGGGCATAGCCGGACTTCTTCGAGGCGAGCCCCCCATAAACCCCTCTCTTAAGGGAGCCCTTCTGATGGTGTGGAGGGTGCTTGACACTGGACCAATACCAGTCTAGTGACGCTTCATCACTCCAAGGGCTTGCGACCGCCGCTTTCCACTTCCGCCCTGGCTCCTTGTCCTACCGGTCAAAGAATCAGAGACGGGGCTGTGACAGCGCTGGAAACTGCCCCGCGGCCCGTCTAATGTGTACCAGAGGTCTCGGTTGCCCTGGAGCAACCCCGACAAGGTTGTCAAAGCCGTCATGCCACGTCCACCCGTGTTGACTTGACCCTTCTGCTTCTCATCATCTCATGGATGTTGTCTTTCCCACGTAAACAGCCAACGGCGTCCTCCCCCTTTTTTCTTCTTGTTTTCTTTTTCTAATAATCGACTAGCGAAGCTGTGCCATTTCCTCTCGGCATGCCAAAACTGCCACTTACTTCCGAAGCCTTGCACGAGAGCAAACATTTGGCTAAGAGACAGTGATACGTCCGACATAGGTGATGCATCTGCATAATCGTCATCAACATCATCATTCACAGACGAGTGCCTACGCAAGCAGGAAGACCTGCGCCATAGCAAGTTATCGGCAACCCAGGAAGCACGTACGTACATAAATAATACGGGTACATGTGGGTGGACTTGGACGATGTGGGCTGTGCAGATGATCTTCCATTCAACGTCAAAACCTGGTGCAACACCGCAGTGTCCCAGGCAACTTCGGTAACAAGGACTGGACGTAGCCGCTTTGCCTGGTGGGCCAGCGTAGCACCAAGCCCTGTCACTAGGCAGCTTCGAGAAGCTTGGAGTGAACAGGTGATCCCGGGGAGACACGCAGTGTACCGCAGTACTCTGTAGTGCGTACTGAGGGCGCTACTACCTGGCACCTGCACAAGAAGGAAAGCTTATGGGCATGGTTGTCCACGATATCGATAAAGGGATGGCGGGCGGTGGACACGCGCCTGGTAAGATTCTGGGGCCAATTTCCACGTCACTTCTCGCTTTGCATTACGAAGGCGTAAAATCCTTTCTTTCCACAGGTAGGAATGGTGTAGGCATGTACCACATAGCGCTCGCTCTCCTCTCCTTGGCTGGGCTGAATCAGATCAAGAATCATCAAAGCACCCACATGCATGGCACAGCGCCAGACTGGAAGAGACTAATCAGATTCCATAGGTACCAGTATGACTCCTGGACCTGGATCAGCACCCGAGACCTGTCCAATGGTGTCCGCCCCTTCGCTCATTTCCTTGATGCCGAACGCACACATCTGTCACCCTCCAGCCAGCGGCACCTGTCCTTGGCCGCCTTCGCTGCCGTCAGGTGCTCGCGCCTCGAGACTTCACACTCCACACAACACAGAACACAGACTATCCAGGAGGACTCTCATAGTTTTGGCCTGAAGGCCCGGGGATCCACCACTACGCGCATCGATGGTCGGGCTGGACTGGTCCATTTCGCCATTCAACTGTCCGTTTTCCTGGCGTACCACTTAGACTTCGCCGCGGTTGCCGATTTCCTCATCACCGGCCCAATACCTACTGAGGGCCACGAGAGTCTCAGTGTACGGTACCTCTCTACCCAGCCAGCCATCAATCTCCTCATTTGCGGCCTGGACAGCGGAGATCGGCGTGCTGACCTGTCTTCCCCTCGAATGCGGCCCATATACAATCCAAGCCACGGGGCCTTCGTGCCTTCTCTAACATTCCTCCCACCGGCGAACCCATCCCCCCTTCTGCCACCCACATACACTAGGTATCCGTACACCTACTGGTAGCCTCTGGCATGCGCAGTGGGTGGCCACGGCATCCATCACATTCACCGTGTTGCACTGAACCGGAACCCAGTCTGTTTGCTGCCCTCCGCTTCCTTGCAACCTGGTCGGGGTACTTAGGTATTGCATCTCTTCCGACATGATCACCGAGGATGCATATCTGCACCCGTCTGGGTCCTCTTAGAGTGACACGCGCTGCGCCCTCCTGGCTCTCGGCCATTTTGCAGGTACGTGGATACCTACTTGCCTGACCCTTGTCAAAGTCTTCCCTCACCAGGCGCTTCTAGCGGCACCGCCGCCTTGTGATTGAGTTGTATCAGCACCACTCAGCTCCATTAGCATAAGGGGGTTGGTTGGTTGGTAGCTAGGGGCTCTGCTCTCCCTCCCTGCGGCTGCAACTGCTGCAGCCTGCAGTTGGGCCGCACCTGTATATGCACATGCCCTTGCACGACACTGAGGCCCGCAAACTGCTCAGACTACCTGCGGATACTGTGACGATGATTCAGGCTCATTTGCTAACTTTCGGCCATGGGAAATTCGACGCGGCTTTGGCCCCCCCCCACCTCTCCGGCTCTGAGGGGGAAGACAAAGCAGCAGCCCGCCTAGGTAATCAGCACAAGACTGAACACGTGACCGACCCCGTTTTACACCTCCGACGGCGGGCGTCCCTCTCTCCAACTTCGTTTCGTCATGAGACCGAGCCAGCTGCGGCCACCAAACATGAATACCCAAAGTGTTTAGAGAGCTAATTATTGCCCGGCACCCCTTTACCTTGTGCGTCTTTGGTGACGGCGGATCCCTCCCATCTTTTGGTTCGAAGCTCCTTCGCCTCATCCGTTGTTCCATCCGCCCTTCCGCCCCATCAGACGAAATTTCCTCGCAACGACGCATGCCAGGCTGGCTGGCTTGAGAAAATGCCGCGGCGATTACTGCCTACTTCTACCGATGTCTCACAGGCTCACAGCAGGAGCAGCCCGCCACGACGGTTGCCGGCCCGAGCTTCAAAACCATCGTCGCCTCTTCACACCCACACCCCCTTCCATCAATGTGTTTCGACAGTGACTTGAGGTGATTGTCGTGACGCACCCACCGATGTCTGTCCGGCATTTTTTTGCAGCTTGGCCGAGTCCGACTTTCCACAAATTTGACTTGCAGACATCATTGCCTCATCCAAGCACATCTCCACTTAATGCACGCATCGACGCTGCGACGCAACCTCCCGTAACGCGGAGCAAATTACGCCCCGGTGAGGGCTGCGTACAGTACAATATCCCAGCACCGGGCAACGTCGGGCATCATACATACTTCTTTGTCTGTTTGCCGCCGCAGGCTTCTGATGGGCTTCTCCAATGTTTCTTCTGAGACAAAGGACCGAGGCACACTGCAGGCCCAAAATTTGGCGATCAATGCTTGAACCATGGCGCTCGCTGTTCATTCTTGTACGCCATTCTCAGAGACTGACAACATATCACCCCTCCAGGCTTCGCAGAACTTCGTCAATAAGAGCCAAACCACGGGCTTCACGAACCACATTGTCCGTTGTAATGGTAACGTGAGCTTCTCTCCGAAGTACGCATACCGTGTACACAAGCGCGGGAACAAATTGGTCGTGGACCACTTCAGTATGACTGTTCCGTGTTGCCAAATCAACCCGCGCACAGCTGCTTGCGGCAACGTGCCGCTTCCCTCCATCGCTTGCCGAACAACTACAACGTAATCCAGCCTTGCCTGGGCTGTTTTGGGGCTTGGATTGTCTAGTTCGTTCATTCGGGATTCACAGGCGTGGTCAACAGCAGCTTACACGCCGACTCTCCATGCCTGACACGAACCAACGTACATCGTACTAAGCCGCACCCTTGCACTAGTGGACTGAGGTACGGCGCTGGCTGATCAGGAAGACCTGATCACCCTACGAAGCACCTAGCCCTGGCCCTCGGCTGCTTTCTTCGGGTCACTCAAACTCCTCAAGTCCAGGGGGGTGTGCACGCTGAACATTGGTGTCTTGAAACCTACCTAGGTAATGCCACGCTCTCCACCGTCCATCGGCTGGGACAGCATGATCTTGCTCAAAAGGCAGCTTGGGAGAGCAGCCGCCAGTCCCTGGACAGTTCCAGCCCTGCACGGCCACTTTGGCCTTTTTCTTGTCTTTCTTCTTTCTGAATGGCAGCCTGAACCCTGACACTCTCGTACCCTATAGTCGGCACACACGGCTAATCCCCGTGGGTTACTAACAGCTAATTAGCACAGATGCCCATCTTTGAAGACAAGTGACAAGTCGGTATTTTTGCCCTTCAACTATCATAGGGAAACCCCGGGAGTCTACACCATCACTTGATGGTTTGGAATACGGATAGAACCAGACGGCAATAGCTCGCTTGGTGTTTACCAGACTCGGGCGAATGAGACTACAGAGCTCTTGTTCTTCACACTCGCTTCATACAATTACGATCAAGACACAAAGTAATGCTACGACCCCAACAGTGGAGATGATGGGAGAGCATCATGTCCCTCTACCACACTGTCGACAGACACCTGCATACCTAGTGAGTTCACGACGCCACAAGGACGCGTGGCTGCTTGCTGGCTGGGTGAGATTGTTCCAGGGGAGAATCGAAGCACAGTTGGGTCAAATACATCGGCACCCGAATTCTCGAGCGTTTTCGGTGCTATACGGTCATGATTCGCTGCATTTTCAATGCAAAGGAGGTGGTGCTCTTTTGGTGAAGGACCTCCCCCCCCCTCTCTCTCTCCATCGGCTGATCCTGTCCTTTCTCAGCTGGAGTCTGTCTGATCATTTGGCGCCAGGATGAGGGCGTGGCTCGATTGACAACAACCAAAATCCAAAGTTGCATTCGCGAGCTGATCAGCCTGCGAGTCTCCTCATACAAGCACAAGGGGCGCCCGGACCAGGTACTGGACTTAGAACGCTTCGGATGCCTTGTTCATCATGCCAAAGTGTGTAGCCCCACCGAAGAAGCCGACTCTCGAGGACCGACGCGAATCAGTCAACTCCACAATAACCTTGGCCGGCCGATCTCTTGCTCGGAATATATACCACTGGCGGATGGTTCACATTCGGAGCTCCAACTCCACCCCTACACCCCAGCCATCTCATCTCCTCGGTGTCGCAGCGCTCAGTTGTCACGACGCACGTCTTGGGTCTTCTCTGGACGAAGCGTGCGGGACGGGCGACAGACCGCCTCGTCTTGCATCAGTGCAGTCAGTGCCTGCGAGTCCAGTTTTCGACGTGGAACGTTTTCCGAGTGCAGTCGTATTATTGGAGGCCGTGGATGCGCAACTTTCTCACGTATCGATGCGTATCCATCCAGTGCGTCGTCATACGGCCCGTCAAGTTCTAGATTATGGGGGAACGAGATCGATAACGAGCAACCTGCAACCCCGAAATGCTGCCGTAAAGCACCGACGTCTTTCGTGCCAGTAAACCTCCGCGCGCAGCCGAAGCGTCCTCCACATCGAGCTGCCAACGCGTCGTAGTGCTGCTACCATGAGTCTTTGGAGCTAAATAAGCCGGGGGCCTGCGCCTGGCCGCTTGTGCTTTGAGTGCGAAAGAGTGGGTGGTGGTATGGTGTACCTTGCTCAACTGTCCCTGGCTTTGGAAAGAGGAAAAGGCAAAAGGGCAGAGTCTGTCAGGGCGTCGGTGAAACCGGGGCCTACCGACGAAAGGGGGAAGAAAATGAAAGAAAAGAAAAGGCACTCTGATGCGCATGCTGTCATGCCGGCTACCTAGGTACCTAGCCAGACAGGCTTGAATGTCAGGGATGGCAGAGACTGCCCTTGTTGGGCCGAGCTACAGGCACTTGGTAAGCCGATGCTGTGGCCTGCAAGAGGTGGGAATGAAACATGACAGGGATGCCAGCCTTCTCGGGTTCTTGTCCAGTCAGTAACGTCAGCTACCTCCGAATCTCCGCCTCCAGCCCTTGAACTAGTTTACCTTACCACAGTCAAGACAGCTCCGCCCAATGATCTACCGTTCACGCGCGGGCCACACAACAGCCGTCCCCCCCTGATGGCCGATTGGGCTTTGTGCATGGATGGAGAGACTTTGACAGAAGCAGTTTGTCCTCGGGACGATGCGACGGGGACACGGCGGCGGCGGCGGCGGCGGCGTCCTCCGCCTTCCCTGTTAAGTTTCTCCGGTTCCAAGGTGCTTCAGGCAGCTAGCTCGTGGTAGCATGAGCTGGCGATCGGTATTGCCCTCATCTCCTGGGTGCCGGTATCTGGCACTACGCTACCTGCCTGCCCCTTTGCCCAGCCTAGATTCCATCCGTTCAGAGGAGGTCATGGGCCAGACAAGCCGGGTCTCCACCGAGTTATGGCGGCCTGGGTTGGTGTGTCAGCTAATACCTGTAGGCAAACCAGTACGCTACGTAAGGACACGTACCAGTACGTAGCTGACTACCTGTATGTAAACTATCTAGGTAGGTAGTTTAGGACGGGAGTTGGCCGCAACTAGTGTACTGTGAATCAGCTATTACCGCGTATTCAATTCAACCGAACGCGGGAGCCAGTACACAGCTTCTGGACACCGGTCATGGTATGGCCGTGGCTTTGTCGCAAGAACAGCTCAGACCCTGGCCCTGGCCCTGGCCCTAGTCCCGGCCCCAGAGAATCTAACGTCCTCAGATGCCAGGGATACCTACGTGATGTGATGCCTAAGTAAACTGCAGTATATATGTACGATGGTATCAGGCGTAACTAAAATACCCCCTGTCAAGTATCTTGCTCTAACACTCACCCCGCTACTTATCTCAGTAGCCAGCATTACAGTAGTGTTTACTAGCATAGCCAGCTGCACTGCGTGGTGATATTACATACTGGGGGTGTTTTAGTTCCCCCTGAGAGTATGTACATACCCAGCCCCAATACATTCATTACACCACGTACAGTAGAGTACATATGATAGTGTGCGGTACGAACAGGTAAACTAGCTCGGAGATGGTGAAGGTCCCTTCCCTGGTCGGAAAGGGAGCAAAGGCATTTGATTTGACAGAAGGAGGGAAGGAAGGAAGGTACCCGGCCGGTGCCCCTCCCTAAACCAGTGCCATGGGTCCAGCACCTTGGGCGTTTTCGGAGACTGTCTGACCGGGGGGGTGCGGGCAATCTTAGTATTCTTCACAGCGGAGCGGCCGGGACCAGGCAAGCGTAGTCGGGCTGCTGGAGTCCCTCGGTTCTGTCAGCGTCTCATGCTCCCCAACCGTCATATCGTCTCTCCCGTCGAGCCCGCACCCAAGCCCGAACCCGGGGGAAAACTGGGACCATGGGTGAGGAAAGGAGCTTCATGCAGCGATCGCGTCACAGGACGATAGGACGGCTGGAATCGAGACACTCCTTGTTTGTCGGCGTAATGTAGAAAGTGCCATGTGTGAGCAAGCGGGATCACACGACGACGCAGGGAGCGAGGCTGCTCAATCTACTTCTCCCGGCCAAAAGTTCCTTCTTTATTGCCATTTTCTAGGGCTGACTTCAACAGCCCACGACGACGGTGCGGACACTGGGCATGTCATAGCATGGCATAGCATGGCATGGAATGGCAGCTCGGGATCTGAATCAAGTCCTACTGACGCTGGAGCAGAACCAAAGTATCTATCTGAGTTGGTGGCCAACAAGTTTTGCAGCGCGGGCCATGACTCGCCGCAGGAAAAAGGCCTCTCTCTGCAAACAAGCAAGCCAGACATGGAAATTCACGATGAAATTATCTTTGAGGAACGAAACGGGGCCCTTACCACATAAACTAAACTAGCATACTACACATGGAGAGTGAGTGACTGGACATCTATTTGTGGATGTGGCACCGGGCATGGCATGGCATGATCGAACAAAGTACTGACTACCCTCGCCTTGGCACGCCCTGGAGGTCAGCACGGCGCAAATCAGCCGACCTTCAAGTAGAAGGCACACACCGCCCGGCAGGCCGACAAGCTGATGGAGCTCAGCGATCCCAGCGAATGCGAAAGGGCAGGAAGGATGGGCGGGCACTGCAATGTGGAGTGGGGTGGGAGAGTAAGAAGGGGGGGGGGGGGTGGTGAGTGTGGGTTCGACGAGGTAGATGGTACGTATATCACTGTGTGGGTGGTGGAAAGGCTGATTTTTCCGAGTCCCTGTGCTTCTTTCTGCATATGATTTTTGGTTCTGCCGCCTCTCCTCTCTCTCTCCTTCACCCGCCAGCACGCTAACGATGTCGGGTCTCACTCGACCCTCTACCGGTTACCGCCGCCGCTGCTTTTGGAGATGACCCGGCCATCATTTCTACAAAACGACTTACCGCTGCTCAATGCTACCTTGTCGACTCATCGTTGCTCGGCTCTCTTTTCTTTCTTGTTCAGGCGGGGGGAAAAGCAGACACACCACACCCACACGCCCCCCCCAGTCGTCTCGGTCTGTCAGGACGCCCCCTGTCTTCAGGTACGGCGACGCCAACGGCAACTGAGAGAGATTCATTCAAATGGATAAGATGCAAAAAACCCCACATTGCTTACTAGTTTAGCTGCTGCTAGGTATCCCCCCCCCCACATCTTCGCTCATCCCTCCCTCGTGCACATTTCTTCTAGTCCCACTAGACATGTTTGACATGACGCTGCTGCGGATGCCCACTCACCAAACCAACGCGGCGCTCACTCGCAACTGCTGCCGCCATCCATCCATCCATCTATTCGCTCTCGAGCCACCACCCACACGCACGCCCATCGAGGTACGTACCTATTCGAGGAAGGCGGCCCCTCCCTGCCTCCCTGCCTGCCTGCCTGCCTACCTACCTAGATAGGTACCTACTTTACTTAGTAGTGTGCTGTGCTCCATCATCCATCACCATGATATATCGAGCGGCACGAAAATACGGATACCTAAGTACGAATAGAATACTCTACACACCAAAAGCAGACTGGCGTCTTACTACCGTCACCGCTTGGGTATCTGGTACTCGATAACTGCGCCATCTCACACAACGCTCCCGAGTAGCAACAACATGACCAGGAAACCCATCCACAGCCACCGTTGCGTTCCACCTGCTTGGATTTGCTTTTCTGGCCGTGTAGGTATTCGTACCTACCTGTACGACTACCTGCTTACGCAGTGCAGTACTATACACTACAGATGCATACTGCCCGAGCTTCTTGATGCCCTCCGCTTGCTTCCCTGCCTTGCTGAACCTCCGGAGCCTGCTCGGCTTCTGGCTCTTGGTGTCGCTATCCCAGGTACGTTATGCCGACGCCCCCACCCTCACCCCCACCCCCTTCTTCTCAGTCACTTCACGTCCTGCAAGCTTTGTGTGCCATGCACCACCACCTCCGGATGTGGTGCCATGTTTCCCCAACTTGGACCCCCAGGAAAGGCGGCCTGCAGTTCGCCCGCCATGCTTGGCCTTTACAATGCGGTTGCAGGAGCTTCAGATTAACATCCCAGCCAGCCAGGTTGGGCTCAGGACTATGTTTCTGAAGCTGCACACGCCTGACCACCGACCAGCACTCACTCTCGGAACTCTGAAATTCGGTCACGGCGGAACACTGCAAAAATCCGCTCCAGGTCGCCTGCGGACCGCTTGCTTGCTTGCTTACCCATGGGCATGACTGGAGCTGCAGGGCCCGGGGGGTACGACTCGCTGCATGCCACGCCATTACTTCCGTCTCAGGCGGTCCATTGTTTTGCCACCAGGCACCGCCCACTGCCCACCGCCTTGACGACCAACTTTCTCCTGGAAAATTGCTTGACAGACGGACACTAACCATCCATCCATCTCTCTCTCCCGTCAGGGGCCGCTACCCTACCCTGTAGCACCGCGTACGACTGACCCGTCCACGATCCCTCGCCGCCCGCTGCCTACCTCACCTGCCTGCCGCCTGCACCTCTGAATCGACACATTATTGCCTATCCTCTCAACGATGCACCCACGCTTCGCCCCTCACTGGATCCCTCACCCAGGTCGCCTCGTCCAGGTCGTCTCGTCCTAGGCTACGTCCAGGAACCGCCGGGAAGCGGCGTCCTTTGTTGGTCCATCAAACGATGCGGCGCACTGCCCGCATTTTGTGCCTCACCCGACTTGCGTCCCTTTGGAATCCCCTCCCCAAAATGATGACGGAACCAATCTGCAATCGCTCTGATCGCTGCTGGGAGCCGTGAGGAAGAGCCGGCTTTAGGGGTCATCGATTGACCACTACTCTCAACCCTGGCTCACGTTCGGCTGCAGCCAAACTGCACCGCATCCTGAGAGTGGGAGTTCTTTGGCGCCCTTGTTGGCGAGCATGAGAAGGACGTGAAGGTGTTTGTTTGGTTAACACCCAAGAGCCGAACGACGTGCAAGCCCCCCATCCGTCAGCTTGCTCGCTTGATCTGACCATCGTACCGGATATCCGGCGGCTGATGGACGCAAAGATGCACCATTTGGGCCGCTCAGTCCGATCAATATGACTCGTTTGCCGGCCCCATTACCCAGTTTACTGACGCGATTACAGCAATCAGTCGTCGCTGTTATGATGTCCCTCTGGCCGGACAGGAACAAGCAACAAAACCTTGACGACGATGGGGAGGGAAAGAAGGAAATTAGGGATAGAAAGAAGATGACCAACACCGGCCCCACAGGGCCTTCAAGGCAAAACGCAAGGCGCTTGAGTCGCCGCGTCTGATGATGGTCAGGCCACCTCGACGTCGTTTGGCCAGGCCTGATCAGCCTGAGCTTCAGTCTCGAATCAAGTGTTTGCCCGTTGCCAGATGCATGCGTCCGTGGTCGGAGCCTCTTTGGAGTCACGACGATGCCACGCCAACCCCTCGTCCCCTTTGCCTTGGACTACGTAGCTCTGCTCCATTCCGGGTTTCCAGTTTCCTCGCCTTCGCGTCTTGCCTACCCGTTCTTCCGCCGAGTTGCGAGGGCGGAATCCGCGCGGCTGTTGCCCAAGAGACCAGATGGACTCTGGCAGTCAACCCGTCGTCAACGCTGCCGCGATATCACACGTCTGTACGCACAACCGCGAGTCCTGGGGATCGCTACTTCGTAGCAGCTGCGATTGGGATTCTCGCGACGAGCTTTGTCGGGTCACGGCACGCGTTTTGAATATCGTGACGCGAGGCTTCAAAGCCTCTTCCTCTCTGCTTGCTATCTAGATACCATGTAGGACTTGGGAGGGCCGCTATCAGCTACAGCAGCAGACCATATGCAGCCATGTCACCGTTGTTGTGTGTGGGCCCCCCCGCGTTAGGTCCCTCTTCAAGCTGCATCGAGCCATCCATATCAGCACGCATTGATGAGGGCAGGTTTATTCGAGCACACGAGTGGTGATGCAACGAGGGGCGAAGGCACAGCACACTGTTACGCGACCACTGCGAGCATCATGATTTGCCTGGACGCCCAACCGACACCGAATATCTGCCTAACCGGGTTTGACTTAACTTACCTGCTTCGTAACAGGTTCCCTCATGCCTTGCCTACACCATGTGTCTGCACACACCGCCTCTTTCAACCCCACCGAAAGACCCTTCAACTTTTTTCCTCCCCCCCCCGCCGCTCCCCTTCCTCAAGTTTGCAACAGGCACGGCCGCTGACAGTCGAACCATCGGTCCGTCTGGCGGGCGACATTCGGCCTTCTTCACCCAGCCCCCCCCCCCCCCCCCCCCCCCCCCCCCCCCCTCGGACAATCCCATTCCCATCACATCCTCTCGCATTTCCATGGCAATTGCACCGTCAACGTCTTTGGTCTGCCACTCTTTCCCCCCCCCCCCCCCCCCCCCCCCCCCCCCCCCCCCCCCCACCCAGCTCGTCTGTTGGGTAAAAACCGACCCCTGACAATTGCGGGCACTGGTTCCACTTTGTCCTGCCCGTTTCTAGTCGACCGGCCGAAGCATCCATCACAGATACGGCACCGGGGGAGGCGACCCGGAGCGTCCGCTACGAAGGGCTCAAACCTGACGCCTGGCCTGATCCGTTACGGCGGCCCACCACCAGCGCGACGTGCCATGTCATCTCCCAGTCCGTCGAACCCCTCCCGCTGGACCTTGAGCGTGGCCAGCTGCACGGCAAAGTCCAGCTTGTCGGCCGTGTTCCAAGTGTCGGTCTGGCAAATCAGGCCATAGAGCATGCCCGCGACAAACGTGTCTCCCGCACCCACCGAGCTAGCCTGTTGTCAGCCGAACACACTCTGCGGATTATTTCTCGGCATGACCAGTGGACAATCCCCTTACTCGACGACTTGCATGACCGGCGTCTGCACCGGGCTTACGAACAGTTGTTGGTCCCTGAGTGTCAGGCACGCCGCCCCGTCGGAACCCCAGGTGCTCGTGGCCAGCCATCTGCCCGCGCGTCGCAGTCAGCCAACGTCCGTTGAGGAAGGCTTCCCATCACCAACTCACGCTCGCGGCAGGCTTTCGCCTCTCAGGCAACCTTCAGCGGAGACATGCCCGCAGTCCTGAGGGTTTGCTAGTTAGCATCGTTTTCACACGACGGCCGTTGACGGCGGGCGAGCTGGCAGGCGGCGTACCTCGGCCCAGCTCTTGGAGTAGAAGACCACTTCCGCCTCGGCGGCGAGTTCTCGCAGTCCTGGCCGCCCGGGCTTCTCGACTTCGACGCTGATGGTCACGTCGTGCTGTAGCACCTGCCTCAGCAGGCGAATGCACTCGAGGGTCGTCTCCGGATTCCGGCCCTCGAAATGCCACCATGTCCGACCAAGACCCCGGAAGGCCTCGGCGACGCGCAGAAACTCTGGGACCGTCATCTCGGGCAGGTCGTTGTGGTTGACAATGGTGCGGGTGCCCGTCGCCTCGCTGCGGATGACGTAGCTGCTCGCTGGCGCGTGGTGTCCCTCGCGGAACAGGCAGTGGTCGAAGTCGATCGCCGGCGCTCCGGCCCCCTTCCGCGATCCGCCGCCGGCTGTCGACCGGAGTGAGGCAATTATCTGCGCCGTTGCCTGCGACTGGCGCTCGGGCAAAGGGGAGACTAGATGCATTTGCAGAGACGTCGGAGGTGAGGACACGCGCACGTCACTGGCGAGGAGCTGTTGGAGGACTTCCAACGTGTTGGGGCAATTGCCTCCCCGGCGGATGCGCAGGCTTGTGGCTCGTAATTTCGAGTCCTCTTCGGGGAAGTGAGGGACGCTGGCGCGGTTGGGGTCAGTCTGGAAGTTCTTATTCTCGACGACTCGACGAGACGCCCCGACCAGGCGTAGAGGGAAGCGATGGAAGGCTGGCTGCCTCACCTCATGACTGTGTCGACGTAGCACGCCCCGACAACGATGAGGTGATCCATCACGATGCTGCGGTGTACGGGGGCGGCCCCGTCTTTGACGTGCGAGGTTGCTGGTGTTTGCCGCTGTGTTTTTTTTTTTGGGGGGGGGGGGGGGGGCATCGGCCCATCATTTCGCCGCTCTGCCAACGAAGCTCTGCGTCCACGTCCCCGGACTGGCCCTGAAAGGTAGGCGTCGCTGAGCTGGGGGGCGACTTTTCTGTGTTTCCGGTTGTAAGGTGGCATCGGGGGCCAACGTATTTTGGGGCCAGCGAGCGCTGGAAAGCCTGATGCTTCTCCCGTGATGTTGCCAAGTTGCCAGTAGTGCACGTCTGTCTACCTGACGCCGGCTTGTCGACCTAGCGCTTGCCAATCCCGGCGGATGCCGTGTCAGCGGCTGCTTATCGGCCTTTTTCTTGTCTTGCCAGTCCGGGCGCGCGCATCGCCTCTTCGAGTCGTAACCGGGCGGAGCCAAACGGCCGCCGCCTGGGTTTCGTCTCCGCGGTCGCTTCGGTGGCTGCGTTCCTGGCACATGGGCCTCCGGGGGGGGGGGGGGGGCGTTCAAGGCAACCGTCTCCTGTCCTGCAGTCCACAGGATGTACATCTGCCTTTTTGAGCCATCCAGCCCTGGGGCCGCTGATGTCTTTGAGGGAAACGGATCCGCTGGGAGGGGAGTGCACACTGCCTCGGCCCGCCTGTTCTACGCTTCGACGAAAGAAAAACCGAGAGGAACACATGTGTGTGACTCGAGTCTGCTCACTTGTATGCTTGGCCAGATGGCCGCCGGCTCGGTGGCTTCTAGGGGAATCCAGCATTGTTCCGATCACCGCCGTTCGGTCCGGGGACTTCTCGGTCCGAACGTGTGAACAATCGCCAAAGGATCGTTCCGAACGTCCTCAGTACCGTGATGAATGTAAAGGGTCGGTTTGATGGCGTCGATTGGCAAGCGTAGCGGCAAGTTCGGTGGTACACAGGTCGCGACGTCGGCCCTGGGGTTGGACGGCCGCCTGGGCAGATCTCTTGGTCCACAAGAGACCCAATCCGTCGGGGGGTTCGTTCCATCTTCCTAGTACGGTCAGTTCGACTGCGTCTCGGATAGGGCCCGGGGACACGAGCGTTTCAGTTCATTAATACTGTAGCGCCGAGGCATTTTGGGGCATTCGTAGGGATGTTTGTATTATGAAGACTCTATCTAGAGAACTGACTGGGAGCGAAAATATATACCAAAAACAAGGTATGATCCCCATGATTATCTGCAGCCTTGCCCGTTACCGTTTTTGTATTCTCGAACGGTCATGGTGCGCCATTAAAAGAAACTCGAATGATTCAACGCCAACGCCCCCTTCCTGGCCTTTTGCCCCGATTACTTCTTATAGACCGACAGGCGGTTGGCGTTACCGCAGTACTCGACGTCGGACCCCGTGCAGAACATGCTGCAGTCGCTCGCCGGCGCCTCGAGGGATGTCTCCGGCAGCGTGTTGCCGCAGTAGCACTCGCCTCCGTATTCCGTGCCGAAGTAGGCGTAGTCGTCGCAGAACGCCGCGCACGCCTCGTTCGTCATCGTGTCCGAGGCGGTGGCTTCGGCGTCTAGGGCGCGTCCGCCCTGCGCGGGCTCGGTGCGGCAGCCGAGGAACTTGTACGCCCCGGCGGTCGCCGGCTGGGCGGGTTCGCCGATTTGCTTGTCGGTTTGGTACAGCGTCAGCCTGTTGCCTGCGCCGCAGTACTCGTACTGATTGCCGCTGCAGGTCATGGCGCAGTCTGCCAGGGGGGCCTCCGAGCTGGACGCCGCGAGGAAGTCGCCGCAGTAGCATTCGCTGCCGTACTCCGCTCCAAAGTACTTGTATCCTGAACAGTAGGATGCGCAGTACTCGAGCGTCATGTTATCCCCTGAGGCGTAGTTCTTTTGGCTCAAGGCGCGCACTCCGTTGCCTTCTGTCCAGCAGCCCACCAAGGTGTACGGGGAAATGGTGGGCTTGTGAGCCAGGGTAGGGGCGGGGCTCGTCGGGCTTGAGGTACTGGCGGTGAATGCTACGCTGCTAGACGAGGGCACGGGGCTGCTGGAGGCTGCGGGGTCCGACCAGACCTGAGATGGGCTCGCAGCTGAAGTGATGGAGGGCTCGGCATGGCTGCTTGATACTTCAGCAGTAAACGTGGCGGAAGACGTGGTGGAGGGCGTGGTCGCGGCCGACGTAGAAGAGGAAGTGCCGACCTTGTACAGCTCAAGGCGGTTGCCGTCACCGCAGTACTGGTACGGGTTGCCGGCGCACTTCATGTTGCACTCGGTCAAGGGAGCGGCCTTGCTGGTGGATTGCAGTTCGTTACCGCAGTAGCCTGGACTAGGATTAGCCGTCTATATCATCACAAAAGCCACACGTCACCACACTCACATTCGCGACCATACTCGGTGGCAAAAAAGGTGTAGTCGGAGCAGAACGCGGCACACTTGTCAAGGGTCATGTCATCGCTAGCAGTCTGAGCGGCCTGCAGAGCGCGGCTGCCGTCGCCCTCGGTTTGGCAGCCCACGAGAGAATACTTGCCGATGACGTTGATGTGGGCCAGGGTTGCCGTCGGCGCGGCCGTTGAGCTGGTGCTGCGCGTGGCCGTGGTCGAGTACAGCTCGATCCGGTTGCCAGCTCCGCAGTACTGCGTCGAATCGCCGGAGCACTGCATGCTGCAGTCGGTCAAGGGGGCGGAAGTGGTGGAGGGGGCCAGGGAGTTACCGCAGTAGCATTCGCGTCCATACTCGGTGCCCCAGTAGTCGAATCCGGTGCAGTTCGCCATGCAGCTGTCCAGGGTCATTCCGTCGTAGGCGAAGGCGGCGCCGGTGAGGGCCCGGCCTCCCGAGGCCTCTGTCCAGCAGGACACGAGCTTGTAGCCGCCCATGGTGTCCCGGTGGTGCAGCGTGGCCGTGGGGGCCGCGCTGGAGGTGAGGGAGGCCGAAGCGGTCGTCGATGCGGGAACGGAAGAGGTAGTGACACTGTTGCAGGTGGACGACCCCCCTGACCACGCCGCGCAAGTGCCTCCGATGGGGTTGGCCTTCTTGAACGAGTCAACCTGGGCAGACGCGCCATCTCCGCTGATGAAGTCCATGGTGGCCTCGGGACTGAGACCGCCGGGGATGTTGGTGTTGACGGTGAAAAATGTATAGCTGCCCTGGCAGCTCCCCTTGACCATGTCGACCGTCATCTTGTTCAACGAAGGCACGATACTGTTCGTGCGCTTCGCCTTGTACGTGATCTCCACCTGGACCGGAAGCGACGCTCGATCGTTGCGGACTGCGACGACAAAGGTAGCGTCGCCAGCAGACTGCTGCAGGCAGCTCTGGGACTGTTGGAGGAAAATGGCGTCCTGCAGAGGGTACCCGTTGCCGTTGTTGTTGAAGAGCGTGCTCGAGCCGTCCTTCTTATTGATTGTGACAGTGAAGGACGAGACACCGGTGCTGACGGGGAAAGTCTGACTGATGGGGTACCAGGCAAAATTGTCTTCCAGGCCTCTGGAGATGCCCAGGACCGAGAGAGTGAAGGCGCAGCTGCTGGAACCGCAGGTGGAGCTCCCGTCCCGGGTCTTGTAGTTGATGGTCAGGCTCGCAATGGTGTCCAAGGGTATCTCGGTGGTTCGAATGCGGATGGCGCCTAGAAGCTGGATGGTCGAGGACGAGGTGAGTGAGAGCTGGAGATCAACCGGCTTGACCGTATAGGGCTTGATGGCATCAGTGAGCGTGACGCCGGACGGCACGGTGTTGACCATCTTCTCGAACACGGACTTGCAGGTGGATTGGAAGACGGCATTGTCGGCCATGGCTCTCATCGTCGCGTTGTCGGAGTTGAAGACCTTGAAGTCGGAGTTCTGGTTGCGGCCGGTGCCCATCGTGAAGACGAGAGGATTCTTTGTGGTACCGTCGAGGTATTCGGTGACGACCTTGTTGTCGAAGACGCCGTTGGTCGTATCCATGGGTGCCATCCCGTTCGCAAAAGCGCCGGGAGGGACGATGTTCGGGTTATCGACCGAGTGCACACCGCCGATGGTATGGCCGCAGGCCGTCACCTGGACCATCTCCTGGGGCGTAAAACCCATGCGGCTGAACTGTTGTGTGAAGATCTGGATGGCGTTTCCGGGCTGCGGCACGCCAGTGGGGCCTTTCACGGTTGCGTCGATGCGCCCAGAACGCAAGTCGATCGAGGGGCCGTTGCAAGACAGCACGGAGGCGTACACCCCGAGGGCAATCAGGTCCGATATGCTGCTCTTGCGGGTCAGGTAGGGATTGAAGAAGGTCAAGGAAGAGTTGAAGGCAGGGCCAGCGTTCTCTCCGCCTACTGCGAGCTCGTACTGAATCGACGCGTCCAAGCCGCCGGTCCCGGGGCCTGCGACGTTGGCCGGTGCCATGTCGTGAAAGGCGGTCCTGAGCCATTCGGCCGCAGTCTGACGACCAGCACCGTTTGTCTCTTTGTTGCAGGGAAAGACGGCATCGGCGAACTTGCGTGACCTTGCGTTGAACATCTGGTACATGATCTCCTCCAACTCGTCGATATCCGAGGGCCATGTCGGATCGGCCTGGACCTGGCATGCTAGGCCCAAAAGGCCCAGCAGTAAAGACGAGTTTACCTTCATGATGTCGACACTCTAAACCTCGTAACGTCGAGAATCGACGGTAGCGAAGGGTTGCCAACACGGGTGCAAGCGAGGGACTAGGTCATCCAAATAAACGGACCGACCTTGGGGTTGGAGCACCGACAAGGCAAGTATGCCTAAAGAGAACTGAGCAGTCGCAACCGAAGAAGAGGATGGGGGCGAGGCAAGGAGGAGAGGTGAGGCGGGTGCTGGCCGTTAGATATGTAAGGCATGGTGCCAGAGAAGTCACAACTACGGCCGCCTGGCCTAGCATGGGAATCAGGAGGTTCCATGCAGCAGCAGCAAATTTGGAGAGTACTTGGACGGGGGGTATGGCGGGCCCGTTGCGACGACGAGGCGCTGACCGCGTAGGATAGCGCAAAGACGGGCGATCTAGGCATTATGGGCAGGTCTGGGCAGATATGAGAAGCTTAACGGCCGGCAAGAGAAGCGTTCCCCAAGGGCGACTAGCGGCCGGCGGCGATGGCGGAGCAGATCAAGGGCTGGTTACTGGTCACCATCGTGGGAGTCAGCAAGTGAACGAGTGAGCGAGGGGCGTGGGCGCGCGGTTGATACCTACCTGATAGGTAGGAGGAGAGATGTGAGTGAGTGAATCTTCGTATTTTTTGTCAAGGAGGCCAGGCCAGCCCAGATCCCCTCTTTCCCATTCCGAGTTAGCGCCACCCTCACGTTGGATCGCAACACGAGACTTGCGGTAGGTCGCTCGCGTTGTTGTGGCTTTTGTGGGTGCCAGCCGCAATTCGGGGAGCACACTAATCCAGGGGTGCCGGGGTCCAACCCCCCTGCCCCTGAGCCACGCTTACCTTGATTAACCTCAGTTGGGTTGGTTCGAGATACCCTCGAAAACGATTATGCGGTGGGATTGCCCAGCGATGTGTCCAGGGGTAGGTTGCATATTGACAGCCTAAGTTGTACCTAGCTGGGCCGCAGAATCATGCAGTCAGAGACACGTCCGTCCAGTCCAATCCGGTAGGGGTCTTCACCACGGGGAGGGCCCTCAGTGCGTGCGCAGTGTCAGCAGATAACGGAGCCTGCAGGACTTGTGCTTTTCGTACCTACCTACCTACCTACCTACCTTTCTACCTTTCTACCTTATAGGAGGGAGCCAGCCTGGTTGGTTGGTGAGGTGCCTATTCTGGGCATGGCCTGGCCTGTTCTCTCCTGCGCGACAGCAAACTATTGGTGCCATGTCAACGCTGTGCGTCTGCTGACACCAACAGATATACTTGCATCCGTTTCCCAGTCTTACAGCATACGCGAATGCACTCATAGCAGAAACTCTGTGGATACCTCCGGCCTGGAGTGGACGAATAAATCTTGGGTCGAACAAGGACGACGAGGACACAGACGTTTTGGTCCACGGTATCGCGGCAAAACCGGTTCCAACGGCATCTCGCAGCCTGATCTGACCCGGCGACTGAATTCCGGTATCCAACCGAACGCCGCAAATCTTCGTTCGCGCATGGCCATCCGTCGAGCCTACTCCTTCGCCACCAGTGAGTCTCTGGGAGACCGCTCTCGCTTCATCGCCCTGCCAGTCTGAAAAGGGCGTCTCACCCGCCGTCACCATACGCGTTATCGCTGCCAAGCCGCCGTTGCAGTGTCAACCTCCACCCGATTGTTTCTTGCAATTGCAGCCCGACTGAAATCGGACAAAGCTGAAAGATTGGTCTGCAGCCATTTCATGCATGAGTATTCTGTCAGACGAACATCCGATGGAGGCAATGGCCAAATTGCGGATCGGGACGCCACCGCAATTGAGTGTCGAGGCAACCAAGCGTGGCTTTTACTAGTGGAAATGAACTAGCGTTTCCCCGTCCCACCTAATAGGGAAAGTGAAGAGGCAAAGGGGCTGCTGAAGTGCCAGAACGCCACTGCCTTGGCCCAACCCCCCGGCTTTTGCCTTCCGAGTCGCCAACAGTCGTGTTGTTCGGAATCGCACAAAATGAAGAGTTACTCTCCGACCGGCCACAATCCGACAGCACGGCCAAACCTGCGGGCGGTAAGGCTGAACGGAGAGATCCCGGGCTAAGCCATACGAATCCATTCGCTGCCGTAGGGACACAGAGAGGCGCGCAAAGAGTGTCACAAATAGGATTGGGTGGCTAGCTTTTGCAACCCAGTTGTACGGGAGGGAAACCTACCGCCGGCTCATGTTCGAATGCGCTGTTCCACGGTTCGACGTTGTACGTTCTTCGAAATGCTTGACATTGACATTCTTGGCGTGAGAATTGTCGTTTCAACGTCGTGACCATAGGAATTGCTGTTCCACAGAGTTTTAAAAACAAAATACATGTATTGTTTAAAATGTTAGTAAGTTCAAAGAGAGTAAAAATCTTTTTTAAGTTATATCTTTATATTTACTACGGAGTACTCTTTTCGTAGAACGTTGTGATGATTACGCGCATCCAATAAATCCAACACCACACTGATTATCAGTAGGTGGAAAGGCAGAGACAGAGCGTCCAACTGGAAATGTTTCAAGATTATCACACCCTTGACCAACATAGTTATGAACCCTAGAGCACTGTAGAGATGTTTACAGTCAGTACTCTTTTTATACTTGATTGTTTTATAGAGTAAATAGTAAGAAACCTACACAAAATGAGTTTAAATTCTTAGTCTTACAAAACCCAGTAGGGTCTGTAGTGCCATTGCCGCAGCATATATGACCTGTTGTAGGCGAGTAAACCTGTGCTATATTGCTTTCCTGTGCGAAAATAATAGCTGGAACTATGTAGATAAAGAGAAGAGAGGAGTGCATTTTGTTAACGTTCTAGCTTACTAAGCGGATAGCAGTTTAAGAATGATATTTAAGAATGATAGAAGAAAAAGACTAGTGGTTACAGCTTGAGAATCAAGCGTGGGATTAGCCTGGGCTAGGAACAGCGTATTCGGACTTGCCGAGGCTCCATTCGAGGAACGCGACTCCTGCGAAGTTGCCGAAACCCAGATACTTAGAGGGATCCCATGTTTTATGCCCAGCGACTACGGAGTCGATCTCAGAGTACTATTTGCCTTTCGCCATACAGCAAACGAAGCTGGGGTTCCTGTGTAGCCAAATTCTTTAAAGGTGTATTGGGTGATGCAACGAAGTTGATAAGTTGGGGGAGTAGCGCGCTCCCGTGGATATCCGCCAGCCCGCAGTGTTGGGCTTCCGTGGACGCCAGGGACCGGAAGCTCGGCGCCTGTCTCGACAGATGCGGGGCCGGCCTGGTGCCCATCCCCGAACATCCCTGCGTTCATCTCGAGCCGGATCACCGATATGACATTTCGGGCAAGCTCACAGCGTACTAGTACGGCCTGGGTGCAGCAATCAAATGCTCGTCCCAGCAAGCCACACAAGCTTTCTGCAGCCACCCGAACGCCCGCTGCACATGCGCCCCAACCATGATCGCTAGCTCTTCAAGGGCAGTCCATTGAGGGCAATACGTGTGCATGACAGGCGGCTCGAACTTGGCAATCGCACCTTTGAACGATTGACATTCTCGGGACGAGCAGGTATGGCTAGAGTAGATAAACCCGGCCGTTTCTCATCATTTCATCAGCTACCACAATCAGACATCGCTTCCCGGCAGTGCAACCGCTACGACGTCTACAACTGCCACAACTGAGCTGGGCTCGGAGGCAATGACATAATGCGCCCGGTATGAGACAGCCAAATGCAGCTTGACGTCTAGTTGCGGCAACTCGGCAGCTCGACTCCGACCGGGCTCAAGTTTGGCAAACAACTTGGCAAACGGGGAGGGAAGCACGCACAGTGTTGGCTGTTGTCTTTTCTTTAACCGTGCGACCAAGGACTGTTCTTCACTCTTTCCCGGTCTTCTACTGACATGTCACCTACCTACACTGTACATGAAGACCATCACGTGAGTTTCGAACGCCAATTCTTCACGTCCGTGGAGAAACCCCGACAGATGTTGGGCTGCGCCAGACCCACAATAATCTGGCACCGTGAAGAGGGACATCTGGAGACGAAACCTGACGGGCAAAGAGTGCGATCGTTGCGTATTGATTAGATCATGACCCTCATGGAAAGGACGGACCCTGCCGTTGGCCCTAGCCGGCCAAGGATCTTCGTCGACTGGCCGGGACCCGACGGTTAAAGCGAGACATTCCAATACCCAGAACGACGCGTACACCTGGCACTCTGACTCTCACTAACGCTGGCCGAGCGTGCCCAGAACCGAATCCGGCGGGTCGGATGGGGTCTCGGGTTGAGAAACATGTTCCAAACGTGCGACGGTCAATCATGATGTGGGCATTCCCGGTAGCTGAGAGCCGGCCCTATTAAAAGGGAAAAAGGGAAAGAAACAAAACCTCCACCGGGAGTTCTGAAGAACCGAGATCCTCCGGGGGCCCATGAATGATCCGAGTGGAGTATCCTAGAAGAGCTGAAAACTCTGCCCCCTCTAAACGATGTCCGTCTTGAAGCATCCCGGTGTGGGAGCCTGCTTTTGTCAGTCATGAACACCTCAGTCAACAACCAACCTGCTGAACTGGCCCTTCGCCTAGCTTCCCGTGCTTGCCATGACCCACCCGAGGAAACCTGGACAGTGGACTGTGTGGACAACTAGTGAAGGAAACAGAGAGTTAAAAATGGGAATACCCCAGGAGCAGACGGATCGCGATCCCCAATCATCTGCCCTGCGAAGCCACACTTGTATTGTGGCCGTGACGGGTGAGTGGAGAACCCGTCCTCGGCCCGGCCCAATCAAGTCATCGGGTGCCCCTCCAAGACATCTGACATCATACACCCGTCGAGGCTGTGGGTGGAGGGGTTCCATTCAGCCACAACGCTCGTCATCAAACCGCAAGCAGCGGCCCGTCCGAAGACCTGACGCCATCCCTCCCCCTCCCCTCCATTGACTTTGAACTGAGGAGTTTGTGTGGTGAAGGAAGGGGGTAAAGGGAAGCTGTTTGGTATTCAATGAACAGCTGGCCAAGGACAGTGCACTAAGATATCCCTGGACTTGAACCGAACAGGGAACACCTGTATGTACCTTGCCACGATCTACGCAATGCAGATCGGCAGGCAGAGGAAACCATTTGTTACTACCGGCATACGTGGGGAGGCAGCCCTGTTTCTCTTTCTGCTTTCTTTTAGAGTATTAAGGGTCTCGACCTCCCCCGTTCGACCATCTCGACTCTGCCTCCATCCCACCTGTTCAACCATCCTGTCAAACACCTTGTCAAGGCAGGTGATAGCCGACCACAAGCGACCTTTCTTTCATCTCTGCTCAGACAAACGTCAGGCAAAACCACGTATCCGCTAGACAAACCCTATACCAAACTAATAGTGTCCTTGACCGCAATCCGCCCGCAACCATGGGCTTCGCCTTGAAATTCCTCCAGTGGTTCATCCGCGGCGTACAGTTGGGCTGCTCGATCCTCATCCTCGGCATCTTCTCCTACTTCCTCGCAACCCTGCACAACCACTCTCTCCCGATCGCCACGTCGATTCGCGCCGTCGAGGGCATCTCCGGCGCCGCGGCCCTTTACACTCTCGCAGGCCTGCTCCTCTTGTGCTGCCTCGCCGGCCGCTCATTAACCTCCTTCATCGCCATCGTCTTGGACGTTGCCTTCATCGGCGCCTTCATCTATGTCGCCGTGGCTAACCGCGGCGGCGCCAGCTCGTGCTCTGGTACTGTCAACACGCCCTTTGGCGACGGCCCCGCCGACGGGGAGCCCACCAACACCGGCAACGAGGGCTGGACGCATCTCCCCAGCCTGCGTACCGCTTGCAAGCTGCAAACCGCCTGCTTTGCCGTCTCCATCATCGCTATGTAAGTTTCCCTCCCCCTGACAACTATGATCATAGCACTGGTACTGATCCACCCTTCAGAATCTTCTTCATCCTCTCCATCCTTGTCGAGGTCGCCCTTGCCCGCCACCACCACAAGGAGAAGCGCTTCGGCCCCAGCCCCAAGAATAACTACACCTCGGGTTCTGGCGCCAAGCCCGGCTTCTTCAGCAGCTTCCGCCGCGGCAAGCGTCCCGTCGCCGAGACCAACGAAAACGCTCTGCCCATGCACGCCAGCCCCGACCAGGTCCGCACCAGCTACGCCACCGAGACCACCGCCGTCGGACATGAGCCGGCATACCCCAAGTACGAGGGCGCTTACGCCACCAACACCATTGCCGGCAACAACGGTTACAACCACGGCCAGGAGACGGGTACCACCGGCCCTACCCACCCGCCCAACAACTACCAATACAACGACGGTGTCTATGACAGAGTCTAAACGAGCCTGTTGACTGGCCTGCAAAGCGAGCATCAAAGAACGAACAGGGAAACTTGGTAATATGAGTGTAACAACAACGAAATGACACCAGTCAAGGAAGGAAATATACCCAGGGATTAAAAGATTCTAGCATGTCGCGTAGGTAACCGACAGCCGTTTTTAGTTCTATAGTCGTGAATCATAATGATCTTTGTCCGAGGACATATGTCAACATCTTGAAACTACATAGTTGCATCGATATTGTGAACATCGCCAGCAGGTTTAACGTGAGTCAGGCTGGGCGACAGACGCTGACACGCAAACGTTGTACAACAACGTTCGTCCAAGCGCTGGCGGTAGCTAGGCTAGGCTTCAAATGAGGTGCCATACGAGGGCCAACTTTCGCCCGCATCCGACGAGATTCGACCTATGCCACATCTAGGGCCCTTGCCCGATTCAAGGGGTTCAGTAACCTAATCCGGACACTTGGCCACGCGTCAGCAAACCTCGTCACACGCAGACGGCAGGGTCTTGTCACGGCCATCTGGCCCTCTCGTCCCACTCACTGTTTGCACCGTCTTCGCCCCCCACGTCTGCCCAGTTCATGTCCAGCTTCTCCAGCTCCCTCGTGAAAAAGTCTTGCTCCTCCCGCAGGGCGGCTCGCAGCTCAACGGCGATCTTTTCGGGATACCTGTGCACGTTGTACCAATGCGTCAGGCTGCGCAGCGCCTGCTCCAGCGGCAGCGCCGAGTCGACGTCGGCGTCGACGTCGCTCCCAGCCAGCCACTCGTCGCGCAGCTCAGGTCGGCAGTGGAGGTACACCGCCGTGATGACGCGCATATTGCTCTGCCGCCACTTGCGCCCACAGTATGGCACCTGGTTCTTGAACAGCTTCAAGGTGTAGAGTCGGAGTTCTGGCTGGGGGATCTTGAGGGACTTGCGGAGAATGTTGGCCGACTTGTACTGCACCAGGAGCAGGTTTCGGTGGGCCTTGTGTTTGCAAATCTTCTGCATGATCCGGAGGTAGTTGATGAGTGAGAAGAAGTTTCTTCTCGAGAAGTCGGTGATCGGCTCGGCCGGCAGGTCATTGACGGGGTATCCGAGCTCGTCGACCTCGGGCCGCACCGCAGCTTGCCCCTCGAGCTTAGCGCTATCGTCGCTGTCGCGCGTCGCCGCCGTGGTTGCCCGAGGTGGTGACCGCCTCCTCTTGATGGGCGGAGGCGCTGCTTCGTCTTCGCTCTCTTCCTCGGGCTCTGCCTGAGTAGGCGGCTTCTCCTTGAATTTTGATCGCAGGTTGCAGAAGTGGAAGAAGCTAGAGGGGTCAGCTTGGATCGTAAAGACGCCCCGAGTCGGCACGCACCTGTTCTCGAGTCTGTCCGTCTTGCTGTCCACCACTTGTTGGACATCCTGATGCGCAAATAGCTTGAGGACCAGGGGGAGGTAGTTGGAATCGAGCAGAAGCTGTGTCATATACTCGAATTTGAGAACGTCTGGGTCTCCGTCAGCATGCGCCTCGCAACATCAACCAGTGCTACGTACGCGAGACTCTTAGCCACTTCAGCAGAAGGAGCAAGATAGCAGTTATGGCTTTAGTGGTGATCTCTCTGGACCTCGCCGCATCCACTTCCTCAGGGGTCATCTCGGGCGGTTCAGGACCCGACTGTGCCGAAGAAGGGTCCTGGGATTGCTGTTGCCTGTTGGGCCCGGGGCCGCCATTCATGCCGGTGGCCCCTCTACCGGCCATACTCGGGTGCTGTTGTGCTGCGGCAGGCTGGGACAAGACAGCAGTGACGTTCAAGAGGATCGGCCTCAGGAGGACGATCACGAGTGACTGCAGGTGAGGAAGAGACTCCTTCTGGACAGAAGTTAGCCATGTCTCACTTTATGGTTCCGGTTTACTCACGTAGAAGCTCTCGACGGCAAGTAGTCGACGCTTAACCTCCTCGTTCACTCTTTCTGCGACAGGGCCGCAGTCGATTTCTGGCTCTCGCATCGACAGCTGTGCTTCCCTGCGTTCCTCGGCTCTCGCCTCGGCCTTGAACGCAGCAATTTCTTGTTTCTCTTCCAGGCTGAGCCCTTCAAGGTCGAGATCATCAACGTCGTCGTCACTATCATCTGCTTCCCATCCTCTCTCGAATTTCAGGAAGCTCTCGCGTTCTCTCCAGAGCTGACGTGTCGCGCGCGTCATGCGAACTCGCTTGGAGAATAGTTCGCCTGCCTCCAGGATGGACGCGGGAATGTCGCTGCCCTCCCATCGACGACCGACAAGTAGTTCCTGCAGTCCAGCCCCGCCTTTACCTCCGGCGCTGTTGCTTGTAGCATCTAGAGGTGGGTACATGAAGGGAAAGTTCTGATTCGTCTGGTAGTTTTGTTTCTTACCGCCCTTGCCTCCAACTCCAGGAGACGGAGGTGGCGAAGGGGCAGGTGTCGCGATGTGAACTGGTTGATGCAGGATAGAGGCGCCGCTACTTTGCGGGTTGGGTGGTCCAGGTACGAATCCCATCGCTGCACTAGTCCTGGTGGGGTGATTAGGAAGAGGGGGTAGGAGGGTTGTGTTCTCCGGCTCGAGAGGGATGAGGGTCCTCGGCGGCACGTAGGCCGGGTATTTGGAGGTGAGTTCTTGTCGAAACACATGGTAGTCCAGGGGCGACGCGGTGATGACGTCCTTAGATTTCGCGTTGGGGGATTCGCTTGTGGCCTTCTTGACCTCGTCTATTTCTTGCGTGCCACCAAAGACCAGGAGAATGGTCTTCCAGAACAGCAGGAAGATCTAGAAGAATTAGACGGAGTCGTCCACGGGTTCGGCAATCGTACCTGGCTGGATGGCATCAAGTTGCCATCGTCCCAGCGCAGCTTGGAGACTGCTAGAGACATGAAGTCGACCAGGCCGGGCTTCAGAGAAACTAATAGAAGGTTAGCCGTGTCCCCCTGCACGTGCGGCCAACGTATGCTTACGAAGTTGAGATCTTGTAGTTTCGAGCTCCTTTGGGAAGCTCAATGCCTCCTGAATCATAACGTAAACGATTGTCATCAGGTTGATGAGCTCATCCTGGGCCTCTTGGGCACCACCGGGCTGCACCAGCCGGCTATCGTCCGACCTGGCCAGGTTAGCCGCAGGAGCGACATTGTAACCGGACAACGTACCAAAACACATCGAAGCAGCCCTGCAGGGCCTCCCAGACGGTAGCAATGCCGTTCAGGGATGTAAGGAAGGCGATACTTGATCGTATCGCCTCCAGCTGGGACGCGCTCGCGGCTGACCTCCTGTCGCCCACCGTAGCCGGAGTAGAGGTATCGCCCCATCGACCCAGCACCAAGTACAGGACCTTTCCAATGGACGCAGAACGTTGTGCGGGGTCCTTGGCTTGGAGACCATCCAGGGCGTCTTGAGTGAACTTGACTCTGGTCTGGTATTCTGTCTCTTCCCAAGTCGACTGGACATCGTATTCGTGCTGCAACTGCCACTCGAAGGCCCTCTGGGCAGCGTTTAGCCGCACCCACTGCCAGAACTGGTACACGAACCACTCGTCTATCTCCTCGTCGTGCGAGCCCATGTCGTTGTAGACAAAGTCGTAGGCGACGGGTTCGCCGCGGCTGAACTCGGCGACGATCCGCCTCAGCTGCAATAGCGACAGCGAGTCGGTTGGCTGCGGTTGATCGGAGGGCGCGGGAGGCATCGGAGCTGGGGGATCTGGTGCCGGCGCAGGGACGGGGGAGGGTGCAGAGGAGTTCCTCTGCAGAAATGGCCTTGCCGCAGGTGGAGGGGGCGGTTCGCCGGCATCGGGGCCGACATCTGCAACGACGGCGTCGGCGACATCGCCGGTCGGCGGGGGCTCCTTTTCGACGGGGGCGCCCTCGTTGACAGGCCTCGAGGGCCACAAAGAGTTCATCCTGGAAGGAGGCGAAGGTGGTTCGAATGGTCTATCATGCTCTAGACCGCTGTCGGAGGATCGGCGGCGGTGAAGGTTAGCTGATTCGATGTGATCATTCGAGGATACGCGTCGAGAGCATAGGGGATCGCGTTGCACAAGACAAGATCATACTTAACCGCGGAAGGAAGTGTTAGGTAGCGCGGTGAAGATGCAGCCTCAAGCGGGATGCAGTTTACGCTGCAGCTTCTGATTGGTCGCGAGCCAGCTCCCCGGTGGTTTGGCGGGGTGTGGCTGGATCTGCAATCCTAGCTTCAGGCATTTGACAGCCAAATGGCAAATGTGGCTGGCTCATCGCTTATCTCTTTTCTTATCGTCAGGAATATTTTCGAGGCCATAGTCCGACACTAAACTCCCCTACCTAATAAGGCGCTCAAGGCCGCGAACGATCGTCTCATGGTGCATACCTATTACCTACACAGGTACGGAGTAGGCACGAGGAGCATCCTCCGATAGTACCCCATAACCGGCGGCCCTATAGGCAATTTTCCTCGAGACGATTAATAGCCACGCGGACATCCGAAGGGTCAACTCGTTTGAAACAAATCCCCGCGAAGATAGAGGCCGCAAAGCGATACGGCAAGTCGGATGAGACAAATAAGAACAAAAGCATGAAGAACAAACTAATTCGGTATCATGGTCTTCAGTGTTCTTGGAGTCCCACCGCAATTGCATCGTGTAACCTAAACGACGTCAGCGACTTGTCACGGTCCCGCGGCAGCAAGCGCAAGCCACAGCAGGTGATCCACTGCTGTGAATAAGCACCCAGATGCTGCAATCGTCACTAATAATACATAGCCCCGCTGACAGAAGAAGCCTGCTTAAAACTCGGGCAGCTTTTACCTCTCATCACTGCGTTCCCACCAAATCTCACCAAGATTAAATTGTTCGGAATCAAACGCCCCCCTCCTCCCCCCCCTCCCTCTCTCTCTCTCTCTCGCGAGGACCGTGGGTTATCGTCGCGACCTGGACCCTGACTTTTGCTCAGACGTCTTTGCGGTAAACTGTAAGTCCTCCGAGTCGGAAACGTAATTGTGGCCCAATTGCTTCACAACCACCAACGACGGTTCACCCGTTTGCAAACTCTCATTATCAACGGCAATCGCTATAAAGTTCCGATTAATATTTGACTCGGCCTGGCATTCAACGCTTCTGCATCATATAACCTCTTCCGACACTCCTTCCTAGATCTGCACTGACACCGTTCACGAACAATAAGCGCAATAAACCTATGTAACCCCGCGCTCACTACGGCTTCTAGAAGGTTTCACACTTCCCCATCTCCGCAACGCCCCCGTCCTCGAATATGGGTGCCGAGGCAGCGAGCGATGAGAAAGAGAAGCGCGTCGGCTTTGAGAAGGACGAGGACGCTCATTCGAGTGAGAGCGATGACGACTATCAGAAGGCCGTCGAGGTATGTGACCCATGGCCCTGCTGCCTCTCAACGGGACAACCTGCTACGAGCATAATACTAATGCCTGCCAGGTCACATTCGACCCTGGCAATCCGTACCGCCGCAAAAGCTCGCTGGTAACGTCTGAAACTGGTCGGCTTCTGCCGCGCCACCCAAGTAGAAGAACTGAGTGCATCGTCCATCAGTTTCTCGAAAGCCAGAGGAAGGCCCGCGATGCCGTCGCCTCCGCCAGCAACCATGGATCCAGGTCTAACTCAGCCTCGAGCACTTCCAAGGCGAATGATCACTACTACCATGGCCACCCCACTTATCAGAGCCCTAGCCGGCAAGCGGGCGCAAAGGATTTGTCCGGGGAGACGGGCATCTCCACGACAGTCGATCCTAAGGGCCGCGCCGCGAATCAGAGAGCCTCGGTTCTGGCAACAGACAGCCCGGAAGACAGCGACATTGGCCAGGCTGATGAGAAGTCCTGGCGATCTGAAATAACCAAGTCTGCTTCGCAAATCGACCTAACGCAGTCCGGCGACGAAGACGAACTGCATAGCCGACTACTTACCAAGAAGCAATTAAGCGAAATGGCTTGGGGAGTTCGCGAGCTCAGCAGACGTCTTAGTAGCATGCGCATCAGGTTCCGCGTCAAGACCATCTTCCTCTTAACCAAGATACATGATGCAGATTTGATCATTCGGACCCGGGAGTTGACCAAGTGGCTTCTTTCGTTTGACCGAGACGTTAATTACACCGTCTACGTGGAGGAAAAGTTCAAGGATAACAAAAGGTTCAACGCGTCAGGCATGGTCGAAGAGCTCAGCAAAGAAGCCCTCGATGCGGGACAACCGCAAAGTAAGGCCAGTCACGATGCCATCTCCAAGCGTCTGAGGTACTGGGACGAAGACATGTGCCGCAACCGGCCACACATGTTCGACTTCGTCATTACTTTAGGCGGCGATGGCACTGTTCTCTATGCCAGCTGGCTATTTCAGCGCATCGTACCACCAGTCCTGAGCTTCGCTCTCGGCAGTCTCGGCTTCCTGACAAAATTCGACTTTGAGGAGCACCGCACCATTCTCGAGAGTGCCTTCAACAAAGGCGTCACGGTTAGCCTGCGTCTGCGTTTTGAGGGTACGATCATGAGAAGTCAACAAAGGAAAAAGCTGGCGAACGTCGAAGAAAGCAGCTCCAGCCAGGATGAAGATAGACCGAAGCCTGACCTTGTCGAGGAACTTGTAGGCGAGGAGAGAGAGGACGAGCACACGCACAAACCAGACGGGACTTTTGAGATTCTTAACGAAATCGTCGTGGACCGCGGCCCCAATCCAAGTAAGTCGCTGACCAAGATTTTCTGCCGGCTAAACCCTGGATCGCTGACCCATGGACCCCAAATAGCAATGTCCTATACAGAAATATTTGGCGACGATGAGCACTTCACCTCCGTCTTGGCCGACGGCATCTGTGTTTCGACTCCGACGGGTTCGACCGCCTACAACCTGGCAGCCGGCGGCTCCCTCTGCCACCCAGAGAACCCAGTTATGCTCGTCACCGCCATCTGCGCACATACACTCTCCTTCCGCCCAATCATTCTACCAGACACCATTGTCCTTCGTATAGGGGTGCCCTACGATGCAAGGACCAACTCTTGGGCCAGCTTTGACGGCCGCGAGCGTATGGAGCTGTTCCCCGGAGATTACGTTACCATCAGCGCCAGTCGGTATCCTTTTGCAAGTGTTCAAGCCCAAGGCCGGCGAAGCGAGGACTGGGTCAATAGCATCAGCGGCAAGCTAGGCTGGAATACGCGTCAGAAGCAAAAGGGGTACAAGGAATGGGATAAATAGCCCGTTTTGCCAAAGATGTGTAGCCGACGGCGCAGAGAGCACCCCAGAGGTCAAGAGGCATCGGATAGTGACACTCCGAACGAGTGCCCCTTGTGCTTGTCAACGTCAGGGTCACATGCAATGAGGATGGGCGCTTGACGTCCTTCAAATCATGCCTTATTGCGTGGGCCACATAGGGACCTGCGACCTCCTATGCCTCTAAACGCCAAGACTCGCAAACCCTCTCTGGCGGAAGTCTTCCAACAAGCCGAGCATGAAGCCCGACAAGGTCGATGAACGTAACCTGGGCTTTGCCACAACAAAGCCCGGTCGCAAACCTCCCCCGTAAAGTGCCTCTGCAGGAAAAAGGAGGTTGCTGAGAGAGAAACCAATCTTCTTGGCAAACTCCGTCCAAACTGCCCTGTTTAAAGAGTTTTTTCGGCTTCGCCTCCAGAAAACAGCATCATTGCAACCTTACGTCGTCCTACTCATTCTACGCACACTAGGCAAGGTGGCATGAATGCAACCTAGCGCCTCTACCCTTCCATCCGCGACCACCACACGTGGGGAATAACTAGGCGGAGGTCCCATTGTGCACGAGTAAACATGCCCCGAAAGTCATTTCCCATCAACCAGGAGAGAAAGAGACCTTGCTGGACCTCGGGAGCTAGCACAGGCCCGACCTGCCAGGCCAATAACGCCAAAACGAATCGGTCAGGCTAAAACACTGGCCGTCAGCACCCGTCCTGGTCTGACATACAGGGAGGGCTAAACTACGCGCAGTGCATTATTTCCCGTGCCCCCCACATCTCGTAGAATAGGGAAGTCCCCCGGAGGCATTTTCCCCCACAACGGAAACGCTTCATTTCTCCTATTGGCCTCAATGCAGCGTCTTGGCGAGGATACCGCCGCCAACTGTCAAGACCTTGCGGCTCTGAGGGATTTCTGACGTTGCAGCGACTTCCGGCGGTGGCTCACAGGAAATTGTGACGTCCCACCACCCCAGATCTCACCTCATAACGACTCGAAACTGATCGGCATATGCTCATCGACTTGTCAGGAATATAGTGTCGTATTTTCTTGTTTTAATTAGCCTTTTTTTGGCAGTTGCAGTTATAGTAGAGTACTAAGCTACTGTGCTTATTCATGCCGCGACGGAACCCCCGGACACAAGAGACAGTCACATGCCCGCTTTGGGATCGGGAATGCTTGAGGGGCTTTTCGTCGATTCAATCATGGATGCTGGGATAGAAAAAAGGAAGAAAAAGGAAGAAAAAAAGACCAGATAGGCATGAAGAGGAATATGGTGATGCGCTGGACAAGGTAGAGATGGTAGAGGCAGTCCTTGCTCTCCTCGTGTACACGGAAACCAGGCCACACTCAATGCTCAATGCGTCGTCTATTTTGGAAGAATAATATAGACCATGTTAAAAATTCATAATCTCTGTGATTTGCTATACACGCCGCATGCCCGGGAATTATCTAGAACGCGAAACCCACCCCGCATCGAACCACTTTCCAAACCGCATTGATATCATGACGAAAACAAGAAGAAAAAAAAGACAGGGCCGAGGCCAGAAGACTTGGATGTGTGTGCGCGCGTGTGCGAATCGGTATTTATCTTTTACTGTTGCGATTGCGCATTTTGATGAATCCCTCACTCGACGAGAGAGAGAAATAATAAGTGAGGATCTCGACGCAAGGGAGATTAGGGCTGAGGCCGGGAATCGTCAATAGGACTGGGACAAGTGAGAAGAGCAGATATTATCCACTTTTTCTCATTGTAGGAACTTTTTTTTTTTCCATCTTTTTCATCCGAATAGGCTCCAAGAGAGGCTCATTTACTGCTGCTCATCGACCTCATCGGCCTCGGTCTCGACAAAGGTCATGGTGACGCCCTCGCCGCTGACGTTCAGGTTGACGGTGTCAATGGCACCGCCGCTGACGCCCCTCGCGGCAAGCTCCTCCTGCGCGCGCTTGACGACGTTGTTGGAGGTGGCGGGGACGACCTGGGCAACGGGGGCGGCGGGGTCGCGGGCAACGAGCTTATCGGAGGTCATCTCAACGCCTGGTCGCATTGTTAGCCGGGCTCCGAGTTTGTTGATGATACACGGTGTGGTGCTTACTTACCCTGGGGAACGCCGGAGCGGACGTACATGGTAGTGACCTTGGCACGGCGGCGGGGCTGCTGGGCCTCTTCGGCGCGGGCCTTGACCCTGCCGGCGGCACGCTGGCCGCCAGCACCAGCCTGAGCAGCGCCACCCTGGTTGTTATCGACCTTGATGCCAACTCCGGAGCCACCCTCACCAGTGCCGAGGTCGATCTTCGGGCCCTTGGTGAGGGCGACCTCAGCGTACTTCAGAGCGCGGTCGAAACCGGCCAGGTCTCTCTTCTCGCCGGCGGCGTGGGACTTGCTGAGCTGGACGCGAGGAGCAATCTCCTTGCCCATACCCTGGAGAGCAGCGATGGCCTGGGCCTAGACGTAGAAAATGCAAATGTTAGCTGATGTTGGTCTGATTAAGTGCAGGTGTCCGTGTGCTTCCCGTATCCCACGGACTCGAATCGCTAGAGTGACTAACCTCGTTGACCTGGTTGTCCGAAGAAGTAGCGGTAACGGGGGCAGCGCCGCCCGAGACATCGGCGATGGACGGAGCCTGCTGGTTCTGCTGAATCTCCTGGGGCTGAGACGGAGGCACCGCAGCAGCAGTAGCCGGGGCCTCGGTGGCCGGGGCGGCGGCCCTGCCAGCACCTTGGCCGCCACCAGCAGCCTGGCCAGCACCCTGAGCAGCATTGACTGCCGCGCCCTCCAGTACGTTCATCAACTGGGACACATCGCTTTTACCACCGAATGAAATTTCACCATCACCCACCACCAAGGCAGGAGAGTAGGCACCAAGGTTGATGTTCAAGGGCAGGGCGTTGACTTGAGCGGCAAGGCCGGCAAGGGCAAAGATGTAGTAGTTAACCATATTGTCGGTCGATTCGGGTAGTCGGAATGTCTTGCGTGTGATTCGGCTAGGACGGCTTTGGGGGAGAGGGGCGATGATCCACGGGGCTTTGTGATACTAGATAATAGGCGTAGGCAAGGTTGTATAAGGAAACGACCAGCGGAAGAAGTGAAGTGTTTTAGTGGGTTTTTGTTTTAAGTTGTTAATGAAAGAGGAAAACCGAGAAGAGACAGGATACCAGTCGAGCGCAGCTAAGGAAGGAGTAAGAGAGAAGAGCGAGAAAAACACGAGAGGATTTAGCTTTCATATATCTCCCCGCGCGACGAGATGGGCGAGGCGAGACTGTAGACCGGCGGCATGCTTGAGACGCAGTTGCCAGAATGCCAAGAATCAGATACCCGCCACAAACCTCGTCGTGTTAGTCGAGGGCCCTCAGACACGACCAAAAAGGCCTGCTGCCCGGGGTGGGCCCTAGATCGATCCGGTATGGAGGTACAAGGGTCTTGGACTCGCTGAAGGGGTGGTGGGAATGCCCAGCTGGAAAGCTCCGAATACTGCCATGGGACGGAGGGCTTCTCCAACATGGCTATCCACCGGCGGGGCCGGAGGAGTCGAGAGTAGGTACGGTACAAGCAGCGAAGGACGCAATGAGGCATGAAACGCAGGTGACACCAGAGGTAGGCGGCGGGCCAACTGGACAGGCCATGTTGGCATGCCCATCTGGGTGCGTTGTGAGGGCGGTTCGAGACCAGGCTCGAGGGAGGCACCTAGACTTGACTAGGGGCGGTCTTGGCATCGTCGCCGTGCCTCTATGCTATGGCCCAGAATGTAAGGTAGGATGCCAATTTTGGCCCAGAGATCCACGCTCTGATGTCGCCGGGGCGGGGGTAACCCCAACCCCGGACGCGCAGTGAGATCCGACTCGACTCTCTCGCCGTTGGTCCAGGGACGCAGCATTCGAAGTGTGTGGGTCAGTCGCTCTTGAGACTATGCCAAGAACTCCTGCGATGGCGACTAGGACGTGCACGGCGACGATGCTACCTTGCTGCTTCTCTTCTTTCAGCGGCTTGGATGAACGAGACGGAGCACAGGCGGAGATTCAAAAGAGAGATGAAAAGAGGCACTCAACTCCAAAAGCATTACTACATATTGCAGTGCCAAGGGGGCGGATTCTCCTCTTGGCACTTGACGGGTCGCCGTGCGGCCGGTGTCGTCTTTTGTCTGGCAGGCGACATTGCATGGATGCAGTATAGTAGTAGTTCTTGGCCCCCGTTGAAGGTGCGATGGCCAAGAAGCACAAGAGATCTCCCCGGTATTGGCGCCGTCGACCGAATTCCCAAGCCCGCCAAGGGCAATCATCCAGTGCCCGACCGTGTATTCTGACGGGCTGCGGAAGAGAAGAAAAAAAAAGAAGAAATCAGCGTCCGGCGAGGCGCTCGGGGCTGCCAAACGAACAACGAGGGAACTGAATCGGAGTTGTTTCCTATGCCGAGTCGTGCCCGCTGCAGCAAAGGCCACCCTTGTACCGGACGCTGAAATGGCGTCCCGTTGGAATGTTTCCTCAATGCCGGACAGTGAAAGGAATCTCGCCCAATGGTCAGCGGAAGGGCAAACACACGATAGTCGAGCCCCAGTGGTTCACCCATTGAGAGTTACCTATCAGGATGAGTACCTAACCCCATGCAAGAACCCCGTGGGACGGTCATCAAGCAAAAGGGGCCCAGGTAGGAGGTATGCAACGCGGCCTTGGGTCGAGTAGGCAAAAAAGCGGGATGCAGGATGCAATGCAGAGAGGGAGGGCGGATGAGGTCGACCGAGGCGGGATGCAAACTCTGCAGTACCTGGAAAGGTACATACCTACTGCATGTGGCATGTGCTGGTGCGACACCCTTCCCATACCCCCGTCCGTGTCTGAGACCTCGGAGTTGCGTGATAGGCACCGACCGACCGTTGTGCGGAGAGCCGCCTCGTCTCTTGTTTGCTCGGGCTCCGTTCCGTGGCCAATTTTAGCATCGCATGTCAGACTGGCAGCCCCTTGTTTTATTGGCGTCGAACGGCGAAAGAGCCTGTTTAGCGGTTCTATGCAGTATGGGTTCCCTTCCCCAATGGGGGCGAACATGCAAACACCAGACCGGCCTTGTCTTGGACGAAATGGGTTGTTCACATTAGATACTAGGACCGAGCCTGTAGACTGTCAAAATCAACAGGTGGCGATCGAATCGGTGCTGTCGCTTATAGGTGTCAGAATCGGATGTGGGGTTTGATCAATGTCGTCGTGGAGTGTTTCCTTGCAACCCAGTGTTTTTTTTTTCTTGTTTTTTTTTCTTGTATTCCCCCCTTCCTCTTTTCTTTCTGTAGCACAGTGAAGCGAGGGGGTGTCTGGGTTGCCACTGCTTGCCTGTGAAAAGGTACCTGTAGGTAGGTAGGTAGGGTAGGTATGTCATTTCCGGTGCACTGTTGCCAACCACAATATGCTAATCCTAACCAGCTCTTGCCTGCTTGCTCCCTTAATCCGTACCTTACCTTAGCGCAGGCAGTAGGTAGGCAGGTGCTTTAACTTGCCTTGCACCTGCCTCGGGCCGTACATTAGTGGGAGCAGTTGCCATGTGTACCTACTTCCTAGTAGGTAGTAGTTTAGTCAAGTCTGAATTGACTTCGACTTAACGTTAGGCTCACGTGCCAAGAGGCAACGCCGTTGCCACCATCTTAATTTGATACCCTGTCTGAGATGCAGCTGCCACGTTGTGCCCTAGAGGAGAAGAGGAAAAGAGCAGACAAGACAATCAACCTTAGTCCAGGCCGCGGAATGGTCGGTCTTGGGAGGCCAATCTAAGTCAAGCCTCGAGGCTCCAGCAACCCCGTTAACTTGGCTTTCCGGGGAAGCTATCCTCCCACCATCATTGGACCAGTGAGCCGATGTTGGTGAAAAGGGTTTACCAAGACCATCCATCAATCGGCGACGCTCTTGGCAACGCTCTTGGCTGCGTTGTGGAGTCGCCAGCCAGCCAGTATGGACTGATGCAGGACTCCGTACAAACAAGCATGTCAACTCTCTCTCTCTCTCTCGTCTGCTGCCCGTGCAGACTTGCTTGAGTCGAGGCCTTGCATAGTAGGTAGCCCGGGGACTCGGGGGGAAGGGGGCCAGAAATTGCCGCACTTTTTACGAATCCCTTCGGATTGATTGTGTTTGTTTCGAGCATTGGCACCTAACCAACATAAGCTTGTCTGGCTAATCCATCTTGGATGGCCTGGGACGTGGCAACAACACCCCCCTGAAAGAGTCCAAGCACGCAACCAGGTACAACCCCTCGACTGCAACGTCGGCCGTCGACAATTATTGCCCTTCTGCAACTGCCGGCAGAGGAGGCAAGATTGTACGGAGCTGCCACCCCACCGAGAGCGAGCCTTTTGCCCCTGACATTTGGCCCGATGGTCACCCACCAGAACTGCGAACGTCTCTGAGGGTTGCACGTCTCCCCTCTCTTCGGCCGACACATACGTAAACAGGTAGTAGGTATGGCCTCTGAGGATTGTGCGAGGTCTCGTCGATGCCAAGATGCCAAGATGCCAAGAATCACACACTTGCTTCTTTTCGGACGGATTCCTACCATCTTTGCCCTCAAGCTTCTGTCATCCAGGCCCCTTCTGCGCAATCCTCGTTGATATCGGGTCGGCCAAGACGGCAGGACGGCACCGCAATGCAACTGCCAAAAACCACCGCTGCGAACTGTGCAGTACTTGGGTGACGCGCGCTCGCTTCACTCGTCACATATTCTTTCCAATCCGAAAATAGCTCTTGACGCAGACGGCCTGAGACGTTGACGAATCTCGGCTGCTGGCTCATTGAGACTCTTGGACGAACCGGTCCATATGGGCTCTCCTCTCCGTTTATGCGTTCCATACGAGCCAGCCTGCCGGGACCTGTTGCCAACATTGGGGCGGCTTCTAAAAAAAATTCTCTCTCGAATGCCTACGGATAGTTACGAAGGGACACCCAGGCGTCCTTGTCTCAGGGACTGTCCTGTATCGCCAGATCCTTCCCAATGGGGCCAAAATCCGCTTTTCTTATGATAGTGTACCTCTTTTCACTCATCCCCCATTCATTGCCCTCTTCTGTTTGTTTGCTGGTTGGCTTGGGAAGGGTGGACAGGTCGTGCTGTGGACTCCTTCCCAAAACACATCCAAAACAGTGAAACATTTTGCGGGATGCTCGCCTCGCATTTTTCTTGTCGCCTATCGCACACGCCAAGGCTGGGCCTCAGACGTGCCAGATAGTCTAGCCGGTCTGAAAGGGGCGGGCGGAAAGGAGCTCTTGGGGGGGGGCCTGGACCATCTACCAGTCAATGTGGACATCCTGACTCGTCTCCATAAGCTGTCACCTGCCGCCTACCTACTCTATATTGCCAACGGATTATTGCAATATCCGGTTAAGACGCTCCCCTCTGAAAGTCTTGGCGCTATACTTGCGCAGATTACCTACATTACATACGGCTCAAGCATCTCTCGATGTCCGCCCACTTTCCGACTGTTGTTGCTTGCTGGAATCCCACGCAATGTCTCCTCCACGCTCTCTGCGTCTAATTGGAAGGATGATCAATGTCATGGGTCCGAGTTTACAGTTTGCCCGAAACCCCTGAGCTGCCTTGATGTAGCAGCAGCCGCGTCTGACCACCACCTTCCCGAGGAGGATATGAGCATGGGGTTGCTGATCATAGGCAATGGTCTGAGGCTCTGAGGGACTTTACGTCTCCCATGACACCGAAATTATCGTCGGCAACATATCGATCATTAAATCGTCCAGCCAAACTATAGTGACATTACCCGAATCAGGGGTTATCTCCTGGCTTTTGCTGGCAGCTCGTTACCACTGTCGTGGCCGCCGCAGTCATGACAGCGAAAAGCTGCGCTGAGTCAATCATGCCTCATCGACCCGCGCACTCGCAGCGGAGAGATTGGTGCAGGCCTCTCGTTCTCGTTGTCGTTCTCTTAAGCCTCTGGACGTGGAAACTCAGCGATTCGTTCCACGCCCGGAATGAAATCCTCCATCCACCGCGGGACCCGTTCCCAGTCTTCACCGACTGGGACGACGTCCCGACCAGCGAGGAACTGCGCTGGGTGCGATGCATCTTGCCCGGCATGATTCCCACCGACCGCGGCTACATGTGCGCCCGCCTGACCGTGCCAATGGATTACCAGCGACCTTTGAATCAGTCCTCCGGTAACCCAAAGGTCCACATCGCCATGGTCCTCCTCCCCGCCCCCGGCCACGGCTTGGAAACGGGCCGCTTCTCAGAGTCTCCGCTTCTCGTCAACCCCGGCGGGCCGGGCGGGTCAGGAACCAGTTTCATGTTGCCACCGTACGGCCCCAGCGTCCAGTTGGCCGCGGGAGGCACACTCGATGTCATAGGCTTCGATCCTCGGGGTGTCGGAGCCACGACGCCCCGCGCCGACTGCTTCGTTGATACCGAGCCGGGCCATGAGTCCTCAACCAGGGCGAAGAACCTCGGCTACTTGCACCGGTTGACTTGGTTGGCTATGGGTCACGATGTCGGCCTGCTCAACACTACCGCCGCCGCCGAGGACCAGCTTGTCCACAGGAGCAAAGCGTTGTCCAACTTGTGTTCCCTCAAGGACGGGGAAGCCGGTGGGTTCAGATACATGGCGACACCAAATGTGGCGGCCGACATGAAGACCATCATCGAAGCCCACGACGCGTGGCTTAAGCGTAACGAATTCGACACAATTCCGCTCAGCACCGGCAGGCTTACAACAAGCGAAGCGGCCCCGCCCTCCACCAAAGGCAAGCTCGTGTATTGGGGCTTCAGCTACGGCACACTCCTTGGCCAGACTTTTGCGGCCATGTATCGTATGTGGCCCTTTCCCTTCGTGTCTGTCGGCACAGCTCGGAACAGGTACGACTAACGTGACTCCGATATTACAGCTCATCTGGTGGGACGCTTGGTTCTTGACGGTGTCGTTGAATCCGGGTCGTACGATGCCCCTGTAAGTTTCTTCCAGCGTCCCTATCCAAAATACTAAAGCACGATGTGCTGACGGCACAAAAGACGTGGATCTGGGCAATCCAAGATGCAGACGCGGTCCTTGATAAGTTTTTCTACTTCTGCCATCTTGCCAGAAACGGCTGCGCCCTCTTCCGCGATGGCGACGATGGCCCAGCCCCCGTCAAGGAACGATACGAACAGGTTATGGCCAAGCTGCGGGACGAACCGATAACCGGCGTCTCTACCTTGGGGCACATGCCCTTCGTACTGATGGAAGCTGACATCAAGAGGGGGGTCTTTAGTTCGCTGTACTCCCCTGTCAAGACTTTCCCTCTTATGGCCAATTTGCTAAATCGACTGTTCGTCGGAGACGACGTCTCCGACTGGTTGGTTGTGCCGGACTTCGGCTTCATCCGTGATCCCAACTTCAAGTTGCCCGTTTACCCCGACGAGAGCTCACGGGCTATATCATGCAGTGATGGTCGATACCGTGTAAGTGATAAGCACGACCCTCCCCAAAACGGAACGCTGATAAGTGACCTGTCCTGCAGCGGAACGAGACTTGGGGGGAGACTTTCAACAAGGTGTCGAAGTACAGCACTTCGGTCGCTGACGTTGTGAGTCTGTTTTGTCAAGTGCACAGCCATGAATCTAATACACAGCTCAGTTCACGACCATCATGATGTTTTGCGAAGACTGGGGCATTGAAGCCAAGTTCCCCAGCCCCGACTGGGACGCAAATCTACAGAGCCCGGACCCGGTCAACACCTCATTCCCGATCCTCTTTGCAGGCAACACCCACGATCCCGTCACACCTCTCTCTTCGGCAGTCAAAATGTCACGGAACTTTGTCAACGCTGCCGTCTTTGAGCTGGAGGCTGAGGGCCACTGCACCATTGCCACGGCCTCGCTCTGTGCCATTACAAAGATCCGTGACTACTTGCAAAAGGGCATCGTCCCAACACAGCCGACTGTCGTCGCCGACGGGACTCTTTCGGGTTGGGACAAGTGCAAGGCCGATGAGAGGCCTTGGAAACCCTTCCTAGGCGGGCCCGGCGAGATGGAGGATGGCGTGCGGGCGGAGGACCTACACGCCCTGCAAGGATTGAGAGACGTGCATGACAAGGTCGTCGGCAGCTTAACACCGCCTCTGAAGCTGCGTCTTGATTGATGACTCAATCTCCACAATCTGCGAGCCCGCATAGATCGTAATCCTGAATGCGGTCTTGTCGACATGGTGATCTTGCCGGCACTGAGCGAGCTTGTATCACATATCCCCGGGGCGGGACAGCACTTCTGGCCAGGCTCGGTATGAATGAAATTTTGATAGTTCCACCTCAACAGAATTGTATCAAAGAGATCGATACATTTCTCCTGCAATCGAGGATATTGTCCGCCAAGGCAGGCGGTCGATCTCGATGTCTGTCAAGCTGAAAACCTGGTCTTGGAAGGAGAACATGAATGAAGATGGAAGCGGCACGCCGTCAGGGGTGTTTTACCGTCCGCGACAAAGCTGTACCTGAGTAGCTGCTCTTGGTGCTGACATGTGTCTCTCAACTCGAGGCTTGGAAAAGGACATGCTACATTGATATTGAAGCTGCTAACGTCAACCGTAAACTGTATCCAGACGGCACAGCTGGTAGGTCGAGATTCCCGAGAGGCCCGCTCTTGCGCAGGAGCCTCAATCCAGGCCTATTTGTGAGTGCATTACGGCCGATCACCCGTGGACGCGTAAGGCAGCTTTCCTGCTTCTGGCACGCAAACACGCATTCTGTCTCGTCACGACCGGCGAAACGGGTTCCGCTGCGGTTGTCCATGTTCCCACCCAGACCGATCAATCGTGGGGTTTTGAACCAAGTTTGCGTGCTCCTCCTTGGCGGGCCCAATGCAAACGCCCGCGATGCGATCGCCGATGCCCACTGGCCCGGCACCAGGCGATTCTTGACCTCTCGACGTTTCGGGATCCCTTTCCTGGTCTGAAGTAGTATGTCTATGCTTACTCCGTTTGGGTCTGCAATCCGATCGTGGCTATGGTGTGTGTGGCTTGGGCGGGAAGGCCAGGGCCAACCGGAATTCCTACGAGCGCCGAGCCTGCGCGTCTCTAACCGGACTCGGGCATATGCTTTTTGTCTCGTGCTCCCAGTAAGTAACGCAGTCGGGTGCCGGCAAGACTGCGATGGCAGGCAATTGCCGCCACAAGGAGCACTAGCACTGCCAATAGCGGGCGGTCTAAGATGAACTGGCACGCGTTTCAACCGCCCAATACGCCTTGTCCCAAAGCAACCGCGTGCTTCTCTAGCTAGGGAAGCTACCCCTCAATCCAAGGGTATCGACGAGCGCCGAGCGGTGTGCCCCTCGACCGCCGCCCAGGCTTGTCCGAGACCAGATCGTTTCCCTCTTCCCCCCCGCTTCTCGCCCCCCCGACGCCGAACGGACGTGCGGTCTTACCCGCCGATGCGGTCGATGACCAACTGTGGCATCGATCATCAGGGGCTGCGAGAATCGCTGCACGAGGGAAAGCTGGCAGGCGGGGGGTCCGCACCAGGCGTGCCTTAGCGGCCCACGATTGATGTATCGTTCTGTAGCTCGGTGTTGCTTTCTTTTTCTTGCCCGCGGTGATACGTTGTCCACACATGTCACTGGATTGGACAAATTCTTCAAATGCATGAGCTCGCGTGTACACGAGAAGGGCCAGAGGGGTATGTAGGCCAAGGCCAGCGACGGACGAATGTATGGACCTGAGAGACACGCGGTGCGGGCGGCTTTGAGAGACACTTCGTACGATGCCTCATAGCTAGGGCGAAAGACAGCGAGCTGACATGAGGCCAGAAGTTGAGAGAGGACTGTCAACAAACAGTAGCAACCGGCCTGCGAGCTTCGAGCTGGCTCAACAAAAGCTTGACGACATGCGTAGCTCCAGAGCGGCGGCGGGTCCACTTGAGACTCCGAGGCTCAGTTCCTGACGACGCTAGGCCCCGCTGATTGACACCAGACCGATCTTAGCTTATTGAGTGGAATGTGGATATACCTGAGAACCGTGGATGTCTGGGAGCGAGCAATGCGTAATAGAGGGGTAGAAGAGGGGTAGGTTCGGGTCCCTCAGGGTCCGCAATGGCTTTACGGCCTGTCATAGGAGATGGCCGACAATGGCATAACGGGCGTGTTTTCGATACGTTGTATGTCGTTGTGGTGACGTATTTTGCGTGGGATGATATCGGGTTCGGGAGGACGGTACGGACAAATGGGGATGGGACAGGCGTTGTGAAGGGGCACGAGATCAGGACCTGGAGTCGGCGAGGATCTGAACAGTGGGTAAGGGATGTGGCGGGTCCAGCGAAAACCCGCATGCTGTGATGCACGTATCTTGTCAACCGAATTCGAGACTGTAGCGAAGATTCGCCTGGATCTTGGCAGACGGGAAAGTAGGTACTTGCTCTATTGGGAAAGGGCATCAATGGTTTCCTCGCATCGCATTCGTCCGGCTGAGAGACAAATACCCGCGCCTCTGGAGCATCACGCGAGACCGGCCAGCGGGACTCCCCTGCTCCTCCAGGGCGTTCAGCCGCTTTGGCCCGGACCAGAATGTCCGGGCACGGGAGTCGACCGTATAATGGAGAAGAGAATGATGCCGACCAAGAGATGAGATCTCGATGACATACAGTCGTCCGCATGCCTCGGAGCGGATTGGGAAACAATCGTCCCCACTCATCGTTGCCGCATCCAGAGAGGCGGAGGCGGGCCACGGCGGACATAGGCGGTTCCCCCTCGTCAAACGCTCTGGGCGGTCCAGAACGGTCCTTCCTCACCAAAGCACCCGGTTACCTAGCAATGGCGTCACCATGCATGGCATTCTCCGACGGCGGGACGAATCAGCGACGCCGTGGCTGCTCCTTGAGCTCCTCCTGGCTCAGTCGGCTTGCTGGTCAGTGCGGCCGATTGAGCTTGTCAGTCTGTTTCCCCTGGTCCTACCAAAGCTGCGTGCGCGGCTAAGATTCTTTTGCCTCGGATGGCGTGGTCCACTGTGGCTGCAAGCTTCCTGGAGAGCTTCCTGGGTTGACCTTTGAGTGAGCAATGTGGAGGGGCGCTTCCAGTGATCCCAGAAGGGTGGGGGAATCAGGCGACGTGATCGCGATTTGCAAAAATGCCATCCTGCTGACGGCCGGTATGTTGGCTGGTCGGCTGGCCACCGTGGTGCAGTCGACAGGCTGACGTATTTGCTCGGCCAGCATTACGCGACAGACACAAACATACCTAGGTGGCCCCTACCTGCACTGCTCTTTGCATGTGGCATGTCTTGCTGCAAAACCCAACCGCGGCTTTGCAGCTCCAGAAGCGGGGCAGTCGCTGGGACCAGAGATAAACATGAACACTTACTGAGGTGCATACCTGCCTACCTACCTAGGTAGGTACCTGTGTGACCTAGGTACCTAGGTTTGTAGGTAAGTACCTAATCGTATTTCAAGCCTCAGTTGACGCGGGGATAGATAGGTACTTCCTAAAGTATGAATGACGTTGGCGTATGTCTGTTCCTGTCTCATGTCGTCATGACGTCAGATTCTCAAAGGGGGTAAGGCTCCACCCCAAGCCAAAGCTCCGTTTTGTGGCTGGTGAGACTGCATCCGAACCAGACGCAGCTTTGCACGGTGCCACCTTTTTTCGGTCGATTTTGATAGAGATCCCCGGTTGGCTCCTGGCCGAGGACCATGCAATCCATCTCCAGGCCTCTCTAACTGGAGTAACTGCGAAGAAGCACCACGCATGCCTGTGGTCTATGACGCCATTCCTCTGGTTCACATGATAGACCCTTACCGTCCTTGCCTGATAGGGTGAAACTGCGCTACAGCCACGAGTGGACAAACTCGGTGGAGGGGCAGTCAGTACGGTACAGAGGCACGCACGAGAGGCATTGGTTGTCTTTGGGATACTGCAAACGAGGGGCAGATGTTGGAGGGGCCAGCCCGAGGTACCTTTGCCAGTTGTGCAAGGCGGCAAGCTACCTACCTACCTACCTACCTGGGTACCTACAGCACCGTCCCACACAACCCGCTTCCAGTCTGGTGAGGAATGATCTCAGTCTCAAGGCCAGCGGGGCAACTGCCGCACGCAAAGGCAGGAAGGAAGGAAGGAAGGAAGGCAGGCAGGCAGGCACCACGCAGCAAGAGGCAACCGCTTGCTGCCTCTTTCACCACTCACGGACGGCTTCAAAGTGCTCTCGACTTCTTATATAAACCTCCTCTTCCCACCACCTCTGATAACCTTTCTTTTCTCCTCATCACACACTCAAACAAACAATCTCAATCAATCTTCTACTTCAAACCACCAAAACAACCAACCAACCCCAACCATCAAAATGGACACCATCAAGAACACCGCCAACTACATCTCCGAGTCTGTTCAGCAGGCCGGTGCCACCGCCTCCAAGGAGGCCAACAAGAACGTCGCCAAGGACAGCGATGCCGGCCTCATGAACCGGTAAGCTTCACTTCCGCATCTTCTCTCTTCGACGCTCCACTAACATTTCTCACAGTGCCTCCGCTGCCAAGGACGCTGTCGGCGACAAGGTCGATGAGTCCAAGCACGACGCCAAGGGCGAGGGCTACAAGAAGGCCGCCCAGAACTAAATCGTTTCCACGATACCCCAATAATTGGAATGGATCAATGGAAAGGCGTTTGGAACGGACCGGATCGGGATACGCAATGAGGCACACCTAGGAATGATTAATTACCCTCACCTAGAATAGCCATAATGCCACTTCATTGCTAATCAGAAACAACCTTTCTTGACCTCTGTGATACATCGCTGTTTGCGCTTTATCGAAAGAAAAGCAGCCATATCGTTGCTTTATTCAGGACATATTAATTATTCATGGATAAAGCATCATTGTCAGGCTAGACTTTCCGATTCAATCTTGTCTATAAACATATCACCTTTTGAAGAGCTTACGATGTAGGTCTGATATCATCAAAGTGCACAAATCTGCAGGTATCAACCTTGTTCAAGGCGTGCCACTTGCCTCCCCCACCCACCGCACGAACTGCGTCCCCACACCGGGACCACTCCCCCGGCGCACGGATCATCAACCCCAACGTCGCGAGATTCCGGCGTTCCCGATAACCTGGTGTTGGGGTGAAGCAATTGAGCCGCATTCTCCCACCACCACCTTCAACATCGTTCTCCATATTGAACCTGCCTTCATTCGGAATCGCCTGCCACCATGTCGACCGCATCCTCAAGCCTCCCGCCGGATCTGTTCGACCAAACGACCCTCGTCTCCCTTGGAGCCACGGTCGTTCTCCTCTCCGTCGCCATCGCCGTCTCTCGTCGCGTGCTCCACCCGGCGACTTCGACTAAGTATCGTATCCTCTTCGTCTGGCACGCCTTTGATGCTCTGATTCACTTCTTCCTCGAGGGCAGCTTCCTCTACCACTGCTTCTTCTCGTACATCCCGCTCGCTGACGTCTCGGACGCCGACCTGGGCCGGTTCCACCCGACACCCGCCAACTTCCTGGGCCACTCGGACCGCATCTATGGCTCCCAGGCCGCCGGCGACAACCCGTTTGCCCAGCTTTGGATGGTCTATGCAAGGGCCGACAAGAGGTGGGCCGGCGCGGACTTGGTAGGTCGTTCCGCGTGACTCTGAGTGGCTCGAGACTGACGCGCAGCACAGGGCGTGATCTCGCTAGAGCTTTTGACCGTATTCGGCGCCGGGCCCCTAGCGGTGTGGATCTGCTATTGCATCGCCAAGCGTGACCCCAAGGTCAACATCTGGATGATCATCATCGCGACCGCGGAGCTCTACGGAGGTAAGTCGACGAGCGGGCTCTTGACTCCCTTAACCCGGGAGGGCCAGCACGACTGACGTTTTGGCCAGGCTTCATGACCTTCTGCCCCGAATGGCTGACGGGCAACATCTATCTCGACACCAGCAACTTCATGTACCTGTGGGTGTACCTGGTCTTCTTCAACATGTTGTGGGTGTTCATCCCCTTGTACGCCATCTATGTCGCCTACGGAGAGATTTCGGACGCCTTCAAGGCCCGGGGCGCGAGAAAGAACCTTTAAATAGGTGCAGCGGTGGAGGTTGGTACGGGACTCGGGAGGTGATAAGTGTAGGGTACGCGACGGGGGGCTGGCTCGTCACTCCAACGGGCACGTCCCAACTCCGTTCTGCCTTGCACCGCTTTGACAAGTGACACTTTCAGCTCGGTCCATGTCAAATGATAGAAGCCCGTAGGAACTTGGGCGGGGTCGCGCGCGGGTTGTGGATTGAGCGCCAAGGTGATACTTAGCAATGAGAAGTGAACGGGTCAGGGGCACTTGTGCAGGCAAATCCGCAGGCGATAGTTCAATGCAAGGTACAGCGTCTGCTCTTCTGAAGTTGAGCAAACCATACACTCTCGCTTCTTCGTTTTATCGTGAGTGAATGGGGCCACTCTAGGCCGCCCACAAGATGTTCGCAGACAGGTGTGGCCCGGCTTCTTGGCATGGACGGCTGATGGATGTCGAGCCTCAATCCGGAAAGCCTTACGAATGGCAATACATGTCTTTTCTTGAAGGGGTTCATAGATCAGCTTCAATTTAGATTCGTCTGTCTGGATCCCGTGTTGCACTCTACAATTTCGGTGCGGGCTCTGTTGATAGGAGCCCGCATCTCCACTTATGGTTAATGCTTAATTCTCCACACTCTCAACCATATCGCTAAATATTATTTGGCAGTGACAAGCCCAAGCAAGGCAGTCGCATGACAACTAGGCATTCTGAGACTGATTTAGATAGACCAAAGCACTGCGGTTCGAATTCCATCACGAATTCGTTTAGGGACGATTGTTTGACAATGACCTTATGCTAATCCATAGAATATACCACGGCACAATGAGTCTGTCGTGACGTGATGCAATACGAATTTGAACATGTTTCGGTTGGGATTCCAGTAAGCCAGTACCGGATACGAGTACATAACGCACAGGGAGAATTAGCCTCTATACGTGCTAACCTGACCCGAAGCATCGACTGGCTCGAGAAGACCCCATGGAAGGAATACCACACGCGTGAGGGCTTCAAGACATGTTTTTTCCGTGTCAGCCTGAGGAAACAGGGGCCAGTACTTCGATAGTCATGGAGGATATGTATGCAATAGCAGTCTGCCACATATGAATACACAAAAGCAGGCACGAGGACCGAGAAAAGCAGAGCATCGTTTCATGTATTAATATAGTGGCATTTTGGATAAATGTTTAATTCCAATTTGCTAGGTCCGTAGTCTACTCTCCCGGTACCCTGTATTGGATTCCATATTGTTTTGCCTGCCATTCTCGCCCCGTTTGCACTGCCATCAATACAAAGCAGGGCACCATAGTGAGATACAAAATACATCACGTGTAGAAACAAACCCGTCGGGAATCCATGAGGCGAGTCTTTTCGAATCACTTTCACAGATAGAATGGTCTGCCCCAACAGACACGGGGGGCGCAAAGGGGGCCGGTCCGTTGCGAGGCGTCGTGTAGCTAAGATGTCCGGACCGGTTCAGTCCAGGGGTTTTCGGGTGAAAAAAGCCAGTCGTCCACCCAGTTGTTCGAGTTCATGTCATCGAGTTGATGGGAATTGGAGCATACAGATATCACCTCATTGATCTCGGCCTCTGGCAGCATCAGGCCTTCCAATGTCACGGCATCTAATATCTCATTCGCTTCCCGACTGGTTCCGGAGGTTTTGGCTGCAGCTTCACCCCTGCTTGGCAACCGGCTTCAAGATCGATAGGAAAGACGATTAAGCTGGAGCTTTCAGTCGAGCTGCTTCCGGGAAGACGCGGTTCGCATCTAAGCCTCGCGGGTTGGCAAGCACGTCCAACGCGGCCCCGTCATTCTCAGAGCGACAGAGACAGAGGGATAGCAGGCCGAGGCAAAGACATCACAGCAGTCCACGCGCGAGTAATTCTTATATATCTACCTCTCGCATTTTCTGTCGGATGCCTCCATCTACATTGCTTCATTTCCCATCGACGAACGCTGCCTGCTGTTCCGGTGCTCCTGCCTTCTGCTCCTGCCTCCTGCTCCTTCCTGGATAAACAGCCGCCTGCTGCCTGCTGCCTCTCGTGGCCTTAGAGGCTTCCGCCCGCTCTCAATGGATACAAAACCCCTCTACCCATCCGCCTCTTCCATCTCCCTTCTTCTTCTTCTTCTTCTCCTCCAACACCATCATGTTCAACACAATCATGTACAGCACAATCATGTTCTTCACTCACATCCCATCCACCTTTCTCCTTCCCATCCACCAGTTCCCTCCCCCTACATCCTCTTCTTCCGAGACTCAGATTGTTAACCTCCAAGGGTTGATGCTCATCACAGTTTCGGTGCCCCGCGGTTTTGCGAGATACCAATCAATGGTATCATCGCACCATGCGGGGCTAGATTAAATTCATTGACTCGTGCATCAGCCTTTCACTAACGGGCAGCAATGATGCACTCTGATGTCGGAGGGTGGACTGTCGAGCCCAAAGAGAAATCATGGTTGATTTATATGACTTGATGGTGTGCTCGATTATCAAGGTCGGTAGGAAGAGCGGGAGGTATCGGTGGTGGAGCCGCCAGGAAGAAAAAGTGGTTTTGGCTTCTATGCCAAATACCAAACTTTGACTGTCAGCTTCGGTCCACAAAAATGGCACTGTGGCTGAACGGATGACGCCCTAAACCAAGGAAGCGTTAGCCAGGTCAACAGGTGAGGTTCAAGATGGTGGTTTGGGGTGGTCGCTGAGGCCGATGGTCACGTGACCAAAGTATCACCTGCCTGTCACGATTCGACGTCGTTCCTTCACAGCGGTTGATGGTCCGGATGGCGGATGTGCACGGAGGGAAATGACGGGATTTGATCTTCTAGAATGAGAGAAAGGATCGAGAATTCGGGTATCCCGGTCCGTTCGTTGAAAAGAACACAGTAACTCTGCGGTGTGGTGGTGCTGGTGGTGATGATGGATTTCGCTTTTTCCCCCCTCGGGCGCGGCGATTGAAGAATCTGATGACTACAGCCATATCTCACGACTTCTGCAGTAGTAATAAATGGATTCAAACCGTTTTGGATATTCGGTCGGTTTTCTTGACGGATATGGTATGGTATAGATGGAAATCCCTGTGTTGAGGTGTGGTTATAATTTAACGGGGCCTTGGATTCGTCTGGCACAAAGCTGAGGATTTGGTTCTTGATCAAAGTTTTGGTAACCTTCAGGCATATTTTCAGTAAAAAAAACACACATAAATAGAGGTTGTAGTTTGGTGGCCTTCGTTGGAGTGCGAGCAGACTGAAGTCGTCTTAGTCTCAGCCAGCCCTCCGGGAGATGGCAGCTTTAGCCGATTGACTGCCAATTGTTCCTGGCTGGCTTTCTATTTAATTGAATCTGGCTCAAGAAGCCCAGGGCTGAGCCTCGCCCTGCCCAGTTTATTCACTTCAGTCCAGGTGTGGCCACCGGCTTCACCTGTCGAGATGGACTGACCAGTCATAGGCAGTTGTCAAGCTGCGGATGGGATCAAACATTGTTCGCTAGCTGAGAGCCTAGTCAAAGGGTAGAAAAGCATCCAGAAGCCCCCATAATTCCAGGCTTTTTTTTTATGGAAATCTCCCATCTTGTATTCCGTATCCAGCACGATACCCAAGGTTTTTTTTCTTCTCCTGTAGTGATTTTGTATCCTCGTTACTTGTTGCGACCCTATGAGGGCCCGCCTTGGCCACGTATATCAGGACTCTCACCAGCTGCTCATCAACATCTAATAAGGCGTATTCCAGTGATAGGTACCTCAAGCCAATCCACTTCAGCTCAAGAACTGGCATCCCGCTTGGAAGAAGCAAACATGTAGACAGATCCTGTCTCGTAAAACATGACGTCCAAATCGAAGAAGGCTTGTGTGACGCTGCTCGTGGCGCTGGCCGTTTCTTGAATAATACATGTATGGCGTTCATGTGCACCAAGTAGGTGAAGTCGGTCGATGATGCCACACAACGATAGCTGAGTCTATTGACCCGAGCCAGGAGGCTACCACGGTAGGATAGTTACTGACGAGAATGTGTGTGCAACTGAATCGACATCTGACTTGTGTAAAACCGAGGGGAGAACGAAACAGCAGATTACAGATACGCCGACCACTTACACTTCCCAGAAGCATCAGCCTATACCATACACGCCCAGTGCAGAGTCTGTGAGCAAAGGAAACGGTTAGAACCTATGGCAAATGGTAAGCAGTCTTGAGAGAAGCAAGTGTCCCTCTCCTGTTGTAAAGCTCCTTTTGAGGCAACCGTTCTCGGTTACGAAAAAAAACATCATTCAGCAGCCACATCTGGCCTGAGAAAGGAAGAATACGAGGCCCGGACTAATAGCTCGTGTTGTGTCATTTTGGTTGCTCCACTTTTTGCATCATCGTGGTACTAAACAGCAACTGATACCGATCTCGTCGGCTCCCCGACTCGTCCCATCCCACTTGACATGTTTGTCAACTCCACAACTCTCGCCGCGATTCTCGCAAATTGCCGACCAAAATACAGGACCCGGGTCCAGTTGGGATTATGCCGCAATTGCCTCACGGGGGCAGAGCGGCTGACTGGCTGCGGCCAGTGGCGAACCTCGGGGCGTCTTCACCGCAAGTAGATATCGACGGGACTTGACTCGCTCTCCCGGACGACCGACGGCACCGGAGGCTGACGAGCGGAGCCCAAGTGGTTGGGGGGCCATGTGTCATGCCCAGATCAGGAAACCGCCACCTTTCCAGTTCGGATCCGTTGATAAGGCAGGCAGACACAGGGCCCGAACCCCCCGGCAGTCGACCTCTACAACAATCAATCCGCGACGGCCATGATGCGAGGAGCCAAAAGTCATGGACCAGTGATTCGACTCGCACTCGAAGAAAAGGCATGGGAAAGGCAGACGGACCCCGGTGGCAAATTGGGCACCGAAACGCCGCTGACTAACAGCTTGTGAGCCTATCGCATTGAACAACATATTGGTGCCCGGGGTTCCAATCTAGCTAATCGACCTTTATTTTTCTGTACTGAGGGGATCTTTTCTCTACTGGAGATTGTGGTGATTGTCCATCCTATGTCATGGCCTGTGCTACTCTGTTTAGCTAGACCGAGGTATGTTGGGCGGGGTCATGGGAAACGTCGGTATGGAGAAAACGCCCCGACCGCCGCGGGAGATCTAGAACAAAGCAGATACCTACTTGCTTTGACACATACCAGTCACGTAAATCAACTGCCCGAGGTTGTTCTGTTATGGTCCCTCGTCAATGTATGATCCAAAAGACCGGCAGCCAAGAAGCAGCTGACCGCGGGAAGCCCCCGGACATGCAAATGTCACGGCAAAGACGTGCGGCCAAAACAATGGCGGAAGTAAGATTGCTGTCAGACGCGGCTTAGAGCCCCCTCAAGGCGAAGAAAGCTCTTACACCAAACGGTCCCAAGCACAATTCGGCCGAGCTCTTCGGGCCATGGGGGGCGGGCTTGAATAAGGCCCTCCCCCCGGCGCATATTGTGAGTCAGTCGCCATCTTCTTCGTTCTCGTATGCTGGTCTGACAGCACTCTATATGCTTCACCACCTGAACCAGCAGAAGACGGGGTAGCCAAGCAGTCCAACGGAGGACCCGAAGAGAGTGGGCCATCGTCAGGTGAGGCACATACCCGCTTGCCAGAGCACACGCAGTGAGGGAGAGTGGGCCTTTCCAGGCCTTCCAAAGGGGAAGGGTTTGCCGGATGGAAGGATTTTTCTCGTCCCGACTGTTGGTTTGCATGCCGGTGGGCGACTTTTGTCGAGATTGGTTGCCTCGGCGCCCTACCGAACATGACTGACGAAGCCATTTCCGAGCCAGTCCAGAACCATTTGTGCAGTGCCCCGACCAAACCCCTTACGTGCGTGCAGGCAAGTGTCGTCCTCTACACAGTACTGGTTCGTCGTCCAGTCGTCGTCGTCGTCAAGGTTCATCACCCTGCAATTCGTACCAAAGCTCTAACCGCGCAAGCGACCAAGACCGTTTCACATTCGCGTTGCCTTGGCTAGAGCTACCGCGATGCCGCGGACCTCACCTGAGGAAACAATTGACGCTCCCGCTTCGCTGGAGCTGTAGTAACATTCGCGTCGGTTGGAATGAAACATTTGCGACCAGAATAGCCCATTGCAACCGCGTCGCAACGGTACCCGCTACTCACTTCAGATGATACCATACACGGTAATCGATTGCAGTTACATGACTTTGGATGACCCTCTCAAGTCGCGGTGTTGGGAAATCGCTAGAGAGCGACGAGGGGGAAAAGAAGAAGATGACGAAGAGAACGAGCAGGTTTAGGCTTTTGGATGACTAGTGACTCGCTCCTTCAGCTCTCATCCCAAGGATAACAGACATCGGAAAACGAGGGAGTGACAACTATGCCAAGAATGCTGCTTTACCTAGTGATCCTCAATACCAGCCGGGAGAGGTCTTCCCAAAGGCCTCCCATAAGGTCGGTCGAAGCCTACCAGAACGGCCATCTCGATTCCTGACGCTTGGGACAACGGGCCAGGCCTTCGGCCTCCCGGGGGCGGCCTGGGCGAGATGGCACGCGTGACGCAAGACATCGAAATATCAAATAGAGGGCACACCATCAGCTCCCAGGAGTAGCACGAGAGTTCGGGTGAGACTCGCTTCTGCCCGCTATAATTGGACATTGTAAGACAGCCACCACAGAAGGGATGCTGTTGCGATGGCCGTGTGGTCTCTACGGGTAGATGTGCGGTGCCTATGTCCGTCTGAATGTCTGTTTGATCGACAATCGCGACCGGATCAGCAGTGAACATGGGTCCACACCCCCGGGCTGACGGGGCGACGGTGTGCTCCACACTCTGCAGGTTGCAGTGACGCCGACGAACCCGCGCAGTCCCTCATCTCGGAGCGACCATCTTCCACCGGTCCCTTGGCAATCGCGAAGGGCAGTTGTCGCTGGTGGAGGCGACGCAGTGCTGCAGCCAAGATACGCTTCAAGGTTGTGACTAGTGGGCGAGCTAACAGCAGCCTCAATATCCATAAGGTTGACATGTTGGAAATAAATTAACGTGTTTGATGGCGTGTGGCGCTAGGTGCGGCTTGGCGCACTTCTCGTGTCTTCGGAGGAATAGCGTCGCACTACTGACTAGCGTCTGAGCTTGTCTCCGTATGCCCGTCGCGCTGGATTCAACAGCAGTCACTCGACATTCCTGTGCATCGTGTCTGTCTGTTGCCTTTGAGATAGGTATGGTATTTGACTGGGCGAGCCGAGCAAACTGAGACCCAAAAGTGGTAACCGCCAGGGTTGTGATGAAGTCGTCATCGTCGACAAGCGAGCGGGAGCGAAGGATCGCCCCTCCCGCCGTCAAGCGAAGATGTTCGTGGTTTGCCTCTCAGCGGTTCGCGCAAGGTGCTCTTTCCTCTCTGTCTCGCCATATTTGGCAGTTTGCAAGACGCAAACCACTTCCACCCAGGCTTCGTACGGGGTTGACAGGGTCTGACGGGCCAAACGGGCCAGGCCTGCGAGCAGATGAATCTGGCCATGGTGGCCATTAGAGCACCGCAATCTGATGTAAGTGTGGAGAAGGGACAGAGTCGAGTCTGCTCCTCCCACCTTGGCGAGCCTGCCCGGGCTACGAAGAATCAAAATCCTGGTTGTGGAATACCGTCCGAGCCCCTGCTCGAGCCACTGCAGCTCAGATGATACAGCTTCTGCCTCACGGATCGAAAGTCTGTGGAAACAGACGAACACGATCAGCCGTCAACGAGGTTTGATTCGCTCGCTGTGACCCGGTCGAACTAGTGTACCAGGCCAGCAACGGCATCCCGCCAGACGACATGCCGTTGGCTCTCGAGATTCGAGATAGGAAAAGGTTCTGCAGCATAGGCACGTCCTGGCAACACCGAGCTTCCCGGGGCCAGGGGAGACACGTGCAAGACGAAGATAGCTGCAACAGCCCAGGCCCCTCAGGCTGGCAGAAACATCCCGTGAGTAAGGCTGGCCGTCCTAGTCGACAGGAAGACCTGGAGGAGGGCGACAGTCGTCCCCGCCCTCCCCGACCACCTTGGACGTGGGCACAGCGACTCGCACATACGCAGAGGCATTCGCTTCCCCCTCCTTTGCAAAAGGAAGGCAGCGCTGACTCGATACACACTGTCACGATAATCTGCGCCTCTTTCGTGCGACCGTGCGCTTCAACGTATAGCCTGTGATTCTCGAAAGGACCCCGGTAATGATACCCATTTGACCAAAGACGTTGTGCCGAAGAGATGAGGCGATTCCCAGCAAATTCACCAGCCGTTAGACAGCACCACATCCACCGATTCCCCTGGGGGGTTTTTGGGGCACATAAACCAGACAAGAACTGGCTGATGTGAGAAAGGATGGGCCGTACCACTACGGATACAGGTAGAGAGAGAGAGAGAGAGAGCGACAGACAAAGGTTGACAATTGGGCGAGGGGGGCAGAAAGCGACGCAGGAGGTGGATGACGTTGGGGGCGAGGGGGCAGAAAAGGTTTCGGCATCGCCAAAAGCCGCCCCTTCTTCGACACCCCCTGCACCGGTTTGATCCACTATTGGCAACGGCGCTAGTACTCTGACGGCATGGCGTTCGAAGGTTTTCCACTAGTGCCCCCCAGACTTGGGGCTCAAGTTCAACGACAAACCTTGTCATCTTCAAGCTCGCAGCCAGGGGCTCGGGCATTTGGACTACACGACGAAACCCAGACGTGTCACATCACTGCTTCATATCGTCGCCACTCAATGCCTCCAATCGAGCCTCTTGCCGGTACGACACTCACACACACACGCACACGCGTGTGCGCACACACGTTCGCTCTCGTCCTCGCTTTCTTTTTTCTCTTCCCTCTCCCACTCAGCCTCTGCGCTGCGCCGGCCTACATCCGGATACAGCACACTCGATTGCCGCCTGCTGCTGCTGCTGCTGCTGCTGGGGTTGTTGCAACCCAGGCCACAAGGCCACGTACGGATATAGCACATGCAGTTGTCTCCGTTTCCTCGGCCCCCTCCTTGGCCCTCGTGTTACCGTCGAATACGGATACCACGCTCGCAAATCGCTGGATGGATGGCAAGGGGCCGACATAAGTACATACCTAGTAGAGAGGCGAACAGGACCTGGTATCAACCCAGCCAAAGTCGGCGGGGTAGTGACGAACATGGTTGGCGTCGGCATCCCGCGCCCAGCCTTGTCCCCTCCCCCCCTGGTCCCGAGCACTTGCTCGACAAGGACCAAGGCCATCTGTGATGCCGTGTTGCGGCCCCTGCGGCATTCCAACCAGCAACATGCACGTCAAGAGCCGTTCGCCCCATCTGAGCCCCTCACTCGCCATCATCCAGTCGTGCGTGAGCCGGGCTGAGAGGTACAGACCGCGTCTCATTCGCTCGCTGCTAGTGTAGGCTCTCGGCTCTCATGGCCCTCGTCGTCTGACTGGCCTCTCCCTCCAATGCTGGGCTGGGGTTCTCTTTCGAATCTGCCACCCTCTCTTGGGCCATCCATCATCCATCAGCCGTGCTACCCTTGCCTTGCCCCCCAACGTTGGACTTGGGCCCATTTGGCCGTTTGGCTAGCCCTCCGGACCTCACCTGGCCCGCGCGGGGGCCCTTCCCGAGCCCTCTCCCTTGCTGGCCCCCCTACCAAGGTGGACCTTTCCATCCTCTGCGATGGCCTTTTCACCTCTTCATGCGGCCTCTTCTCGCCTCTCTTCTCTCCGTTGAACTTGTGGAAAGTGGTCTTTCCCTCCTTCAGGCCGGTCCCTTTCTCTTCTTCCTCTCGAGTGGCTGGTCCTCGCTTCTTGTTTCTGTTCGTAGGCCCCGACTTTGCCTTCCTAGTTAGTGTCTGTTTCGTCTGGTCCGCCCTCTTTGTCCAAGAGCGGCAGTCCTTTACAATCCGTCCTGTCTTTCTACTTACTCTTTTCATTTCTCCATCCCATCCGCACGATCGCCGTTCTCCCTTCCTCGTCCTCATCCTTCCTTCCTTCCACCACACTTTCTTACGACAGTGACATCTTCGACCGGTTTATGGATTAGATGGTTTGGGGAGCGAATTAATATCTGGCACCGCTGCGGCTCGACGCCTGCGCTCTTCCTCTCTTCGACCACTTGCCAGGTAAATAATCGACGAGATGGATAGCTGGGGACACGACGACCTGTGGGCGCGGGGCGATGTCAACGGCGTCACGACTGGCTACGGAGGTGCCGCCGACGATTCGATACGAGGCTCCTACAAGGCCACAAACACCTCGACGGCTGCCATCATCAACCAATTCCGCTTCCAGGCCGCGAAATCGATCCGAACCTCGACCATCATTCTCGCCGTCTTCAACGTCATCGCCGCCTTCGCGACAGCAGTTGGAATCTTTTGGGACGGATATGCAACGGCCAAGAGGACCAACCAGAAGTTTGGCTTCAGGTACGCACGGCATTTGGTATCGTCGTCGACGAGGACGCACTGGCTAACCGCTCATTCCAGAACACATGGCTTCAATTTTGTTGGACCTGCCGAGACCTTCCCTCTGGTTCTGTCCGTTGGCATTGTTGTCCAGGGCATCGTCTTCGCCGTTGCACAGTCGACTGGACTCGACCACCTCCTAACTCTGGGGTGCACCATCACCTCCCAGATGATGCTGCCTGGTTCGTCGTCTCTGGATTCCCCAGCCATTCAACCCTCTGCTAACAACTTTTGCAGCGGTTTTTATTGTTCCCTACATGCAACTGGTATTCGCTTTGGAGGTGGCTTTTCGGTCTCTACGAAAGAACCCGCTGCCGCCCCGTAGCAAGTGGAACGTTACCATTTGCCTAGCCATCGTCGGCACTTTCCTACTCGTTACCTACCTCGTTACCCTCTTTGTCCGCCCTCCCAACTTCTGCTTTGCCTCGCTCTTCTGGTTCGTCCAGCGCTGGAAGGAGGGGTGCTTCGTTATCCTAACGATCATCTCGGTGGCACTGCTTGCCTCGACTCTCGTTATTTTCTTTCGCCTACACAACAATGCCACAATCGAGAACACCGAGCGTGTTGCTGCTTCCAGGATGGTCTACTTCCTGGCGGTCGCTTTCATTTCAACTGTAAGTTGAACAATCTCTCTTCTAACGGGATACATCCGACTGACAACGACCCAGACACTTCTCATCCCCTTCTTCTTCACCCTCTCATTTACGGAGCAGCGGGCTGCCACTGGACAGGCCCTCACGCTTTCCATGATTGCCTCTGTCGTCGCCAACGTGTCTGGCCTAATGACTGGCGGCTTGCACCTGTTCTTGCGTTCAAACACTTTCTCCACCATCGGCTCCTCTCACAGTGACAAGTGGGAGTCCGAGCGTAATAAACTCAAGGCCGGCATTCGCGTCTACAGTGGTGGCAACAACGATTACGAACATCACATGATGAACCCCGTCGGCCGAGCACAATCCCTCCGACGGATGGACAGCACCGACAGCCTGGTACCCGAGAAGGAGGAAGAGGCTCGCATTGAGAGCCCCTCCGGCTCGCCTACCTACGCCAACCCTCTCCGATCGAATGCCGTGTGGCAGCCGGTTCCTGCTCCTCTGCGGACGCCTGAGCCCGCGCAGGTTCCGACTTATCAGGTCCCAAAGGCCCACGCCCGCAAGAGATCCTACTCGTTGTTCCCAACCGAGCAACAAAATAATAACACCAAATCGATCACCTTGCTCCCGGCCAAGACATACACCCCCGCTGCGAGGATACCCCCCGCTGCAAGGACGTTTGAAGAGGATGATGACATGATGTTCCTCCAACCCCCGCCATCAATCCACCCTCAAGGCATTCGCCATCGTCGCGACTCTTCCCTCGCTTCGTCGGCGACTGTTCAGATTGGCCTGCGCCTGTCAAACGTCGATGACATGCCGCCTCTTAACTCTCATTACTTCCAGAACAACGCAAGCGTCACCAGTCTCAACTGCCCCGACGAACAGGACGCCGATGCCCCCAAGCGGCCCAGCCCCTTGGCCCAGGTCGACGTCAATAGTGACAGCGAGTCGTCCGACTCTGAGGAGGACGAGACTCTGGTGTCATCGCCTACCCGTCACGAGAAGGATACACGGATGAAGTCTCTCCCATCCGTTCCCGATCTCTCTGGGCCCAGGCAATCGCAGCTGAAGGAGCAAGAGTCGCAACAGCTTACCCTCAGCCCTGCTGTCTACAGACCCGAGAGCCCTCAGAAGACCAGAGTCACCAGCCCACAGGGCGTTGGCTTCAACAACCTTGCGCAACGCAAGAAAGCTCCAGTCAAGTGCACTAAGCAGGATTGCCAATGCTCCGCTGAACATGACAAGCGTGATTGGATCTGAAGCTGCACCGCTTCTGTGGCGTTTGGACGGTCGGAAGCGAGTTAATCGACGTACCTTTTACGACGGACGATAAAAGCGTTCGATCCGACCTTTTTGGTCGCTAATGGGAGTTGGCGGCGCACCATAACCTTTTCTCTTCTTATATGTACTATTTCATTGGATGGCGTTTTCTAATCGCGGAGATACCTGTACGACACAACGTCTACATATTTTTTTTGTTTTCTTCATCTCTGGCAACGGGTCTGCAACGACGCATTGTGTACGATCTGGGTGGGCACGGCTTTACGGCTTTCATTGGAGAGGACCGGATGCCGGGAAAGGAAGTTTCAAGAAAGAGACTTGGGACTCCAAAAAATGGGTCGAATGGACATGATGTGGTATATGATTAGCCATGAGGCGGATGGAATGAGCGGATGGGGGGGTAAATGCCACTAGAGAGGGCCCTTATACGAGATAAAAGATACGATAGCTCAATGGATTTAAGAGCTCAAAGAAAAGAAAAGAAAAAGCCGATTATTGCCGCTGCGTGACAAGTGACATGGACCATCGACCGAGCCCGGCATACCAAAAGCCAGCCAAGCTTGATTGTCAGGGAACGGCGACGGGCCAGGGTTGTTTAGTGCTACACGCAGGGGAAGGATGGTTAGATTTCTGTTCGAGATGCTGTTTTTTATCTGCTCTTCTGCCGATCCGCCTCGACGCGTCTCTCCTCCCACTTGTCCCAGCCAGCTTGGCACGGATCCTCCTCCACCGCAAGATCACGGAATCTGAACAGCCGCGCAACGGGAGTCTGCAGGACCCAGGCCAGGATGCCAAAGTCCCTCGCAATGGCCGTGACCATGAACCAGCCCACGGCGCACACGGAGCCGGCCAGACAGCCGACCAGGACCTGCTTCACGGTGTGGTAGTCGAGGTATACGCGGCTCCAGGCCACGGCGGCGGCTATGGCCAGGGCGGCTACGCTGACGGCGACGCGCTCGACGAGCGAGTAGGGCTGGTGGTGCCTCCGCGCCGAGGTAGGGCGGTGCCTGACCAGCAGGAACAAGACGAGGAAGATGGACCAGTAGGCGACGAACTGGGCGTGGGAGCTGGGCATGCCGTAGCCCTTGCCGTGGATGCGGCGGGGGCGCTCCTCCTTGATGAGGCGCTTGAGGGCGAAGTTGATGGCCTCACAACCCAGCTGGCCGGCGAACATGAGGACGATCTCGATCTCGCGGGTGGACCAGATCAGGGTCGCGTAGACAATGCACAAGGCCTGCGGGAGCAGGGCGAGCCACGCGCAGAGGAACGAGAGGGAATCGTCGGGGTCCTGGGAGGAGGTTCTGTCAGTCTTCTTCTTCTTCTTCTTCTTCCTCTTCTTCTTCTTCTTCTGCCGCTGCTGCTGCTGTGGGCGAAGGGATGAGAGAAGAGGAGGAGGAGGAGGACGGGTTGAGGTCTCACATAGTAGACGTGGGTGAGGGAGAGAGAGGCTAGAGGTCTCGTGTCTTGGTCCATGCTTTCAACTGGGCAGTTTCGACTGCATTCCCGGCCTTGAGTCAGGGTTTCGGTGGCTGACTCTCTCCAGTATGTATGTACGCGGGAAGGGAAGGGGGAGAGGGGATTTTGTGATGTTAAAAGAAGAGCACTCTGGCGGTGGAACCCATGTGGCTCGGCTGGGAAAGAGGGGTGGTTGAATCGTATTATAGCGGAGAGAGAATTTGACTCCTCATGGGGGCTGGTAAAGTTGGAGCGCACGTCGCGGATCGTGGTGCACAGCACTTCTGGAAATGTCAAAGTCCTGCTGGCGCGCGCGCGCACTTGCCAGCTTCTTCGTCTACATACCCATACCTACCTACCTACTCCGTACCTACCTACCTACTTACCCTACCTGACTAAGGATACCTACGTCAGGACTGACCCAGGTTGCATTGCTTCGAGCCCAAGCCAAGCCAATCGGGAGTTTCATGCCCCACCAGTGCAGACAGTGCACAGCAGCGGCTTTCTGTGGCTTTGTGGCTAGGTAGGTAGGTCAGGAGAGTCGGCACCTTACTATGTAGATAGGTGGGCAGGTACGGATAGTTTCCTCTGATTAGGTATGTACCTACACTACCTACAATACCTAGGTACACAAAGGAACCCCCCACCCTGCCTCATGCCCCGCGATTTATCACCAGCGGCAAAGGAGTCATCCTTTTTCATCGTCACTCGCCCCGCGCTCGGCCAGCCGTTTTTGACCAGAGCTCTCTTACGCAGCAGTTTCTCTGCGTGGCAACGCACAGAAACCCTTGTCCCTTTTGCCCTGAAGGGAGTTTACAAAGAAGAAAGGTCCTATCATAGCCAAGCCGCACTTCTCGCTGGTTCTGCGCCATCTCCGTTGCTTTCAAATAAAAAATCAGCACCGTCTTCGCGAATTCGCTACTTGTTCTCCCGCTGTCTCTCCGATACCCATATCCATATGTTCGTCGCTAATACATAGGAGAGCACAATCCCTTCCCACGATTTGCCCCCCCTGCATCTCTTTTTTACAAGTACCAAAGAGTCTCAAGCCACTGCCGCAGCCGTTCTAGAAAGCATGAGACACGCCTGCTTCCACCGGTAGCCATGGACGCCGACAGCGATGACCCTCGCCAGGACGAGCTCAGCTCCTTGCAGGCCATCTTCCCCGAAATCGAGCCCGATGACCATCGTCCCTTCTGCTTTACCATTCAACTGCCGGTCCGTCCCGCGAAGCCCGTGACTGTTGCGTTCCCCGCCGCCTCCAACGCCCAGGACACGGCCGCCACTCAGCTCCCAGGCGTCGAACCCCGCATCGATTCGCATGAGCTCTCCCACCTCCCGGCCGTCGTTGTCCGCATGCAACTGCCCGAGGGCTATCCGACTGAGCGGCCGCCTGGCATCAGCATAAGCACATCGCCACCGTGGCTGACGAGGGATGCCATCAAGAAGCTGGAGGACGACGGCCCGCGGTTGTGGGAGGAGATGGGCCGTGACATGGTCGCCTTCACCTACATTGACCACGTTCAGCAAGCTGCGGACGAAGTGTTTGGCATGGTTGACGGGAACGGCGCTCTGGAGATTGACCCATCCCACAAGATCGCCATCCTGGACTACGACATCGAGGCTGCTCGGGCTGCGTTTGAGAAGGAGACCTTTGACTGCGGCATCTGTCTAGGTATGCGACCCCGTGACAACTTGCCCCAGAGTCCCTTGAAAATCCGCTAACCCGTCGCGCAGACCCCAAAAAAGGTTCCATGTGTCACAAGATGATCGATTGCGGGCATATATTCTGTATACAATGCTTACAGGAATTCTACAATAATGCCATTACGGAAGGAGACCTGGCAACTGTCCGCTGTCTTGCCCCGAACTGCTCTAAAGAACGCGCCGAGGCTGGACAGGTCTCGGGCCCGGGCAAGAAGCGCAAAGTCAAGACCTCCATCAGCCCAAGTGAACTGCTCCAGATTGGTCTGTCCCAAGAGACGGTGACTCGCTACGTGACCCTAAAGTACAAGAACGAGCTCGAGTCGGACAAGAACACCATATACTGCCCCCGGTCGTGGTGCCAGGGCGCTGCGAGGTCCAAGAAGCACAGGAAACCCGAGGGGCTAGAAATGGTTGACGAGGTCTCGGATGAAGACACAGAGGACGAGGAAGGCGCCGAGGGGCAGGACGACGGCGGGAAAGGCAAGAAGAAGCAGACATTCGACCGCGGAGACCTCCTGGCCATATGCGAAGACTGCGGCTTCGCCTTCTGCAGCCGCTGCTACCAGTCGTGGCATGGCGAGTTCTACCGCTGCACGCCCAAGCGGGACACGGGCGAGCTTTCGGCCGAGGAGCAGGCCTCGATCGACTACATCAACCTTCATACCACGCCGTGCCCGACGTGCGGCGTTACCGCGCAGAAGAGCCACGGGTGCAACCACATGATCTGCTTCCGTTGCGCCTCGCACTTCTGTTATCTATGCTCGGCCTGGCTCGACCCCCGGAACCCGTACGCTCACTTTAACGAAATGCCCGACGGCAAGATCACGTCGTGCTTCATGCGCCTGTGGGAGTTGGAAGGCGGCGATGGCGATAATGTCGGCATTGGCTTCGCCGGCGGCCGGCAGGGGCAGGGGCAGAGGCAAGACGACGACGAGGACGAGAACGACGGCCTCGTCGAGATCGTCGACATCGTCCCCGAGATCGAGGAGCCGGACGACAGCGATTCGGACACGGAGGCAGACGACGTTCCCCAACCACCGCCCCCTCCGGCGGGCGGTGTCGCACGAGAAGGACCACTCGTCCTACGGATAGGAGCCGACCCGGCCCCCCGAGGCGGTCGAGGAGGAGGAGGAGGAGCAGCGGCAGCAGGGGCAGCTCACGGTGTTGTCCCGCCGGCCGCGCCACCAGCGCCGGCCAACCCCGCGAGAAGAGGCGGGCCTCCCGTACGAGGCGGACGTGGCGGGCGCGGAAACAGAGGCGCAGGTGTTCGAGGCGGTCGGCGGCAGAACCAGCAGAGGAACCAGGGGTTACGGGTGCCCGTCGTGGGCAGAAACGGGGAGATTGGCATGGGAGTCGTTGACGCCGACGAGCTCGACGAAGGTCAGGAAGCGTGGATCAGACGCTTCGTTCAGATGGCTCTGGACGACGAGGAGGAGGACAGCGACGAGGGGTGATTGTTTCCTGGTGGGCGCATCACAGGTCAGCCGGGTGCGCTCAGAACGGTAGACAGGAGAGCGTCGGGGGAGGCTCGCGGCAGGACAACTTGGAGATAGACGACAGCACGATGATCAGACAGGACAACGAATGGAATGAACTGGCGGACTGCTCTTGGCCGGGGCACGAGTGCGTGCTGCGTGTGTTGACGGACTTGCACCGTGACGGAAGTCATGTCATGCAGCGGCGCCGTCTTCTCCTCCTCTTGCCTTATCCTGTTCTCTCTGCTCCTTCTTCTCCTTCTTCTTCTTCTTCTTGACCGCCGGCATTTGATCCGGGACGGGCGTTGAACGAGATTCAATATCTTGAAAGGGGGGACATTAGCCGGCCCAGCAAGACTGCTAAGAGAGTTCGAGAGCGAGTCATCTCAACGCAGCGATTCCATTATTCAGTCTGCAGCATGTCACTCCAAAGCCAGGCCAGCATCAGTCAAGCATCTCCTCGACATGCCCCCGACATGCAGCAGCAGTGGCGGCGGTGGCATCACGAGGGCATCAAAGTCTGCGGCTTGCCATGGCAAGAAACAGTTACGCATGCAGGCGAGAGGGGGGGGGGAGAGAGGGAGAGAGAGAAAGAGGCCTGAGAAGAGGGCACCATTTGCTCCCAGCTTTTTGTCACAAGTTCATTTGATAATGACTTGAGTGAAGGGCCGACACTTACTCAACCACATTGCAACGCCTCGGCAAACAACAGGAAGAAAACGGGAACCAGCTTGGACAAAGCTTACTTTCCTGGCTCTGCATTCCCTTTTGGGAGCGACGAGGGAGGGGGGAGGATTAATCAAAAATATAAAAATAAAAACCCGGACGAGATTGGCAACATCCCCCCACGCGTGTCCTCTTTCCAGGGCCAACTGTGTTTGAGGCGAAGAAAAGCCCAAGACATCAAATCGTCGTCGTCCTCGCCGTTGGGCGGCGGCGACGGCAGCGGGGATGATGAAGGGGGGGAATGGGGAACAGGACGGAAGATGAGGTGGACCGGTAGATTGCTTGACCACAACCGGGTTTACAACCAACTCTGTTTTCCTGTTCTTGTCTTGCCGAGCCGGTCGATCGATCGTGTGGCACCCTCCCCCCCCCCCCCCCCATTCATTGCCTGCACTCCTCCCGAAACCGATGATGGCGCGCCGTGTCCTTATGCGAGATCACTGTTGACCACCCCTCGGGCTCGAATGATTTCGGCTCCGTGGAGGGGGGCGGGGAGGGGAGGGACGCAGCAGAAACGAACGTGTCGTTTTTCAGGAAAAACACGAAGCGGTGGTCCAGGGTCTCTCTCGCTCACCCACCCCATTTGCCTCGGGACTCGGCGACGGCATCTGTATATGTCCGGCCCCGTCCGAAACGTCATTGGCGATACCAGTCCTGCCCCCCCCCTCCCTGCACCTCCCCGCAAGAAAAGGACACACGTTCGACGGAAAGGGGATGTAAGGGCGAGAAGAAGAAGGCCCAGAGGTGTTCGTGGGCGGTCGCATCTAGAGGAGGGAGGGACAGCGGCAAGTCTGGGGGTTACGATGGGAAGGGGGAGCAGTTCGTCGACGTGCCATCGGACCCCGTGCCGGCCGAGCGAAGAGGCTCACTCTATCTTCTACAACGGATCTAACTCTATTTGCCTTTCTCTATCTCTACCTCTCTCTACTTCCCCCCCGCCTCCTAGCCATCTCTGGAGCCCGTCCTGATCCTCACCGCCTGAGACGCTCACCCTCGAATCCCAGAGTCTCCGCCTTTTCCTCCCTCCGCCGGCATGCACGCAGGATATCAAGCAGGATTATCCCGCGCACACGTGCCTGCCTCCCCAATCTCGTCGAATTCTTGGCCGCGCGTTCGATCGAGGAGCCGGGAGGTGTGAGTAATGGCCAACTGCGTGATATTTCGTGGTAGCTAAAGTCCTATATCTCCCAATATCACTCGGCCCTATGTCATAAAGCCTACCCCGCTTGACTGGACGAGTATCGGAGATCAGTGAGGGTAGTATGAAGGAGAGAGTAGGGAAGGTCACAACAGGGTAAGGTTATTACGCGCAAGGTACAGCGTGGCTCTGGAAGGGGGGCCGGAGGAGGAGGAAGAGGAGGAGGAGGAAACAAGAGGGGGCAGAAAAGCAACGCAACCTCGACCTAGGCCTTAGTTAGGTAGGTAGCAGGCGAAAAGGGGTGCCGGGGGAAGAACCCTTAGAGTTGCCCAGAGATGGCTGCTACTCTACCAACCTCGTAACGGCCCTCCATCCGCGCGCCTGAAAATTAAGCGGCGGCCAAGCAAGCGATGGACGACATACAGGAGGTGGGTAGAGGGGGAGCTTGGACGCGGGCTGCGGACGAGGAACGGCGGGCAACGGTCTAGGTTGAGTTGCTAGTGGCGGCCGAGGAAGTGTCCCGCAAGCGAAGCCGTCCACGGTTGAGCTATCTGATCACAAGCTAACCTACCAATCCCGGGCCCGTCGTTTGGCCAGATTGCGAGAAGCTAACGATGCCCCCCCCTCCCCCCGCCGGGTTGGCTTGCATCTGCTGGAGCCGGAGGGTTCAAGCCTGAGTCGATGACTGACCCCGAAGGCCAGAGCCAGTCAGGTAGCCAACCGGAGAGGGGGCGTGGGAAGTCTTGGGGTATTCACCGCGGGCGTGGCGATCGAGTATTGGAAGAAATACTCCGAAGACTACAACGGCAGCAATATGGATTTGCTACAGTACACTGTGAGCACGCTGTTTCTGGTATGATGGGGGGAGGTGAGAGGGGCGGGAGCACGAGTCGGAACGAGATGGGAGGGGCTCGTCGAGTCGACGTCTATCCGAGTCGAAAGATCCTGGATCCAAGCTCTTAATACCAAGGTCCCAGGTTCCAAGTCGATGATGCGCCCGTACGCGTTATGTCCCAAGGCAGGAAGAGGGTGGGGGAGGGCGAGAAAGAGAGGGAGAGGATGCATACCTTCGAATACCAGGAAGAGGGGTGGTGTGCCATCTATCAAGCTCCGATCGCTGCTGCGTATGCAACCCGTATACACACCCTGCTTCATGACAAAGTAAAGTTGTGGCGTGCGACGACGATGGAGACAAACTGGACAGACAAACTGACAGACAAACGTACACGTGTATACTTACACGCAGGAGAGGGAGAGAGTAATCCCGTCATGCCCGTTTTCGACGCCGCGGTCCCTGCGGTCGTCGCGCTGGGAATACTGCCGTCACGGCTGTTGCTACCTATGCAAAGTTATAAGCGCAACGGATACCTAATCAAGTGAGGCTATCTGGAGCTTGGATCTCGTCAGGCCCGAGATCTCCGCAGTTTTCGGCCCTAGACGGACAATGATCGTTTTGTTAGACCGTTACGAGCCCGGCCTTGCGAGTAGCATGGATGGATGCCCGTCCTCTTCTTTCACTCTTTTGTGCGCAGGACAAACCCCCCCCCCCCGTCCCATGGATCATGGATCCGGGGAGTGTGAACCGGATGGGGATCGAGCACGTTGACGACACCATCGATGAGGGTGGAGCAGGGGTCCAAGGGGCGTAGGTTCTGGACGACTCACGAAGTAGCCCACGTCGTAATCTTCCCGATGGGTTTCCCCCCCTTTGCTAAAGACAAGTGGAGTGTGGTGACAGCCACCGGTGGGCGGGAGAAGGGTACTTCAGGTACGGTTCGTATACACACCCGCGAGGCGACCGACGAGGCAGGCGTCGCATCGTCCTGCACGGGGTATACAGCCACCACGGTCGCCTTGAATATGATTAGGAGGGAGTCAGGCCAGCAGGCCGACCAGCTTTTTGCGGAAATAAAGGAGGCCAGGAAGGGTAACAGGAAAAGTTTCTTGTCCGCACCTCTAAGGGCCGACCCACTTTTGCTTCGGAGAGAATCTTGCGATCCAATGTGACTCTGTAGAGCGGAGGAGGGGATGATGGTTTCAAGAGCACCTTGCTCTAACAATTGCACGAGTCGGCCTGGCATGAGTAGCCAAGGCCACACCATCATAATCGTACGAACAGGCCGCCATCGCGACCCCTTTTCCTGTGGCGCCTTCGTCATCGTGCCGACCTGCTGTCGGTAGAACGCCGGCGGACAGACGGCCAGCGTCGCCTGAGTCTAGAGATTGATAGACACCAGGGCCTCGGAGTGCGACGACCCTGGCGACATGACTGACCAGGTGAGCAAAGAAGCGAGTTCGGTCACTCCGTCAGCACGCCGTCTGCCCTACCATCATGCCGTACAGTTGATGACATCTCCGTATGCTTGCCCGCCTCCGACCGTCCACGGGATCGGCGACGTCTCTGTGGTGTGTAGAGCAGGCTTGGCGATGCGTCATGGAATTTTGCTGCACAATGGTAGTCCAAGCAAAAAGCCGCGTGCGCGCGCGCACGCATACATAGTATGTGTGAGCGTGTGTGTGTGTGTGTGTGTGTGTGTGTGTGTGTGTCTGATTGCAGCCACGGAACCTCCCGTGCACCCAGAGCGCCCTCCGTAGAGCACTGGAACAGACAACCAGGCCCACAACAACCCCAGGAAAGTGGCGGTTTGAGGAAACCAGGCACGATACACCTCCAAGCCGGTGACTTTCTTCCGCGTCTAGGATCTCGGGGCCGGGATTTTGGCGGGTGCCCGCCATCGTGATAGGAGAAGCCAGGATATCCAGGACCGGCTGCAACTCCGAATGTTGTTGTACTACTGTAAAGGAGCTTCTGCATGCCTGGCGGCGGGCGCATACGCGAAGGGTCGTTCGACCGGACGATATTTGCGTGGGCCTCGGCCAATATCTTGGAGGCTTAACAGTGACGTTATTGCAGCATCGCCAATGAGGGGCCGGCCGTCTTCCTCCTGGGTACAGGCGTCTGCCGAGCAGGCCCTGAACATTGCATAAATTCGTTATGCAGGGCCGTTTTGCCAGCACTGGGGCGCTGCACGTGTCTGCGAGAGAACAAAAGGGACAGGCATGATCTGCTGTAGTCGTTGAAAGCCCCTACTGCAGGTCTACTGTTGGACACGATCTCGTCGTCGACCATGGGCTCCCAGGTCGCAAGATGGAGGTTGATACAGACTGTAATTAAAGCGAGGTGGTGTAGCAACCTCTCGAGTGGAGATGGGCGTACACTAGAGACGCTACGATCAGCAACAGCCGTACTTTCTTTTCCCCGTCGCCGCCGTCGATAGCTTCTCCAGAAGCCGAGTTGGGTGATGGGAGTGGTGAAAGAAGCCAATTGGCCGGGATGATGAGGCGACAAAACGCGACTCTGTATTCGGCCCTTCTTGTCTGATTCGAGCTCGTCGAACGGGACCTGGGGATCACGGTGCCGGTCAAGTGCCCCCATACCTTGCTGGTTCGTCGACCAGGGGGTGATGCAACAAGAGTTCAAAATACCACCCCAAAGAAACAAACCAAAAAGAGAACCCCCCCTTCCGAAGAAACAAGCAGCGACCGGGGCCCGGGGAAACAACAGCGCCCTCCATCTCTCGCAAAAAAACAATCTCATCTCGGGATTGTGCGAAAGGAGACGATGCGGGCGGGATGAGGACCCTGGGGAGAAAGCAGATGGGTCAATATGTTCGCGTTGCGGGGTGCATATATGTCCATGTCTTAACAAGGACCCGAGAGCCGACGCAATCTTGGTCGTTGTCACAAGCTTTGTTGATGTTGTTGCCAATGGGTAATAGGTACCGAGGTTTGCTGCCCAGCCGCTCGAAGGATCAACGCATCGTTCAAATATTATTCTGCTCCAATATTCTCTCCATCGGCCAATATCCGCCCCCCTTCCAAATCGAATGGTTCATGGCCAGTGGGTTGGAGATGGCGTGGCGGTGCGGCCCAGGGCCTCAATATTGACGCGGATCCTCCGTCTCTTCCCCTGCAAAAGGACGGAGATTGGTGGTGCCCAGGGGATTCTACATATTCTTAAGTGCAGAGCCGAACCGAAACAAAATCGGCAACTCTTACTGGAAGTTCTCAGGGACGATAGGGCTGCACCGCCACATATCGACAGTGATGTGTATATTGCTTCTTTTCCAAGTCGAGAAGCGCAAGCGTTGCAACCGTCTTCGGCCGAGATTTCCCTGTTGCGCCTTTCGTCCTGGAGTGTTCATGTACGTAGGCAATCTCGGATGATACTGCAGCAATGAAGGTCATCATTATCCGATGCTAACACGACAACCCGCCATCTTCCCCTGTGAGGATAGCATGCATGTGCCTTGCGGCGCACGGTGGTGGTGAGCCGCCAGGTCGTATCTTGTACCTGATGATGAGATGGACCCTCGATTACAGCTCGCATGAGAAGCCATGTTTGAGCGACCGGGAGGGAGGGAGGGAGAGAGGGAGGGAGGGAGAGAGGGAGGGAAAGAGAGAGAGATAGGGACCAAAGCATTGCTCAAAGCACCAAGCGCGCTATTACAGGGACCCTGGCCATAATGGAAGTGCTCATCGGTCGTCTACCGACCAGCAAATGTTAGTTGGTCCGGGCTACCTAGATACCCCTCTAGGCCCCGGAAGCCCTTCTGATAGCACCAGTCAGTTGTCACTTGTCAGCAACCCGGCCTGCTTTCGGAACGCGACGCCGATTTGGAAGGCTAATCGACGCGGCAATAGCAAAGACGTACCCAGCAGTCAACCGGTCGTCAGGTGCAGCCCTGTGCCTAGACCCCGTCCCCTGGTGACTCTCGTCATAGCAGTGGCCGGCTCACGAGCCACCAGATCGATCCCATCTTCTGATTCAGATGCTCGCCCGGGTCGCCTCGGTTCGATGGCGTCGGACCAGTCAGGCTGCTGGGCTGGATAGCGCAGGTAGACTCTGCCGCTGCCCCTTCGCATCGTCGTTCCGGCAAAGTGTGCTTTTATTGGTGGCATGAGATGCGGACACTGTGTGCTGGGTGCGAACTGAACGCAGGGCATGCCATGCCGCACTCTTCTCGGGATGTCCCTAACGCGCTGGTGGTTCGTCTTATATTAGTTGTGGGCAGACAAAAACTAGTTTGATTTGTGCTCGAGTATGGCTGGTTGCTCTATCAGCAAGCTCTTCCTTGTGAGAGGCATAACCCAACGGACGATTGACGATGAGCTAAAGTCTGCCGACAAGCCCACGCCATCCATTAGTGCGTCGTCTGCGAGTCAACGGCGCTGTCACCCAGAGCTAGTGTACTGCGGAAGGGGGCCGGTGGCAGTTGCCGGGGCCAGATCAGCGCTAGGGCCATCGTGGCTGTGGTGTCCTGCTGTGCTGACTCAACACTGACAGCCTTTGCGCGTCGTCGGCCCATCCTCTCAGAGTATTGATTGGGCATTGAGACAAATAGGGTGGTGACCAGCACCACCAGGGACGTTCCTTTCGGAATGAAAAGCCTTGACCAACGCAGCGAGATTGACGGACAGCGGGAGGCAGCTCCTTCTCCGGTCTCGAAGGAGGGTGTGAGAATCGGGAGATGGGAAAAGGAAGGATGCGTTTCTTAATCGAGCAGCCGGTTCCTCGCGAGGGCGGGGATAGTCGTCCCAAAGGAGCCTGCTGTGCCGGAAACGTGCCTCGAAGCAGCTTAGACCCCAGTTGAGGCCAGATTAATTTGTCCATGACCGGATAGATGTGGATGAAGATTGCAGGGGGCGGCCCTCTTCGGTAAGGACGGTTTGCAACTGTGACAAGGTCCAGACAGGATGCTTGGCATAATCAGGGAGGCTTGCGCCATTCCTGTGTCTCTCAGTTCCCATATCCCCTGAGCCCCCTGGATTTGTTTCTTGTCTGGGTGGGTTCCGGTGGGAATGGCGTGTACGTCGTCTAGCAGTGCCACCAAGAGCCGACTACCGCGAGAGAGAAAGAGAGAGAGGGCCCTTGAAGCCCTCTCAATTTCATTCCGCCCCTGTGGCACTCTCAGGTTGCTCTCTGTCGATCCATCGCAATCCGATGGCTCGTTGGAGCTTGTCTCCAGGCTCCAGGCACTGGGCTCCATGCTGTTGAAGCGACCCCGATTCGGAGAATTGATGACATCGAGCACTTGACGCATTGGGTTGCAACACAAAATCAACCATCCAATGAGTGCCGACCGCCTGGAGCCAACCGTCCTACGCCTCGGAGCTGCCGCAAAATGTTTCGGTCCCCCGGTATCGAAGGCCTAAGCACCCGAGTCTCCAACTAGTCATGGCCCAAGACCGTCAAAAGTGCGCGCCGAATTGTGCCATGTGCCGTGCCAGCTGTGAAGCCCAAACACAATTATGAAAAGGCGATTTGCTCAATTGGTAGAGGATGCACCGGCAGCATAGCGTTTGGTTTGTGAATGTGTCGATGTGCTTTGGCCGAATAGGGGGTCTGTTCCTGGTGGGAGAGGGTTATAGCAGGAGGCAGATATAGGTATTAACAGGCTCGATATAGCCATGGGTGAGAAAGGGGATAATCTCGGTCTGGCAGACCGCAAACAAGAACTGCGAGGCTGTCGTTTCTAAGAACCCGCTCAACCCTCGTGTAAAAATAACAGAGGCCGGGCACCGAGGATCGAGACGTGCCGTAAACCATAACGGCATGCCCCTTAACTGCAAGGGAAAGGGTTAGCGATCGGTGTTGACCGAGTCGTGAACGCCGGCGGTTGATGGTTCTGCCGTTTATCTGAGGTAGATTTGTGTTTTCCATGTCAACACAGCCCGGTCGAGCCCTGTCTAGCCCTGTCGACTGTTTCGATCTCGAAACACAGACCATCAACAAAGCAGTCGTTGATCGAGAAGGTCGAAACAGTCTGGCCTCGAGTGCCGTGCTCCTCCATCGAAAGGGCCTTCTCCACCGCGAGAGGGATGACGAGAACTCTGGGTGATGGTCGGCAGAAGGGTAGACGAGTCCCTCAGACAGCCAATCACAGGTGCATCGGGCAGCAAGAAGGCCAAGGCGTGACAGGGCACCACCAGGTGGATTAGCAAGGATGCGGGCGTGTCGGACGAGCAAGCGGCAAGCCATCTGCACAATGAACCCGCCTCGACGAGAGGCAAGGACGGGTCCCCCGTGCCCGCGCGATCTCACAGGAAATTCGCCGCTTACCCCCTTGAGCGCCCCTCCCCCCCTCCCCCCCCAGATGGTTACATCAGCAAGGGATGCTTCTGCCGCGAACGTTGGTCTGTGACGAGGTCTGCAACTCGGACGAGGGGGCGCTCTCTGGACGATGCACGTTAAGAATAGCGCAATAATCGCATGTATCTGTACCAACTCCGGACAGAGCCCGCGAATGGCGAATTGAAGACGAATCTGTGCGAAGACGTGCGAAGCCTTGGAAAGGGCAGGGGCGATATTGGGACTAGAGGAAACAAGAGGATCGGATTTCTGGAGCCACAAATTTTTCTTGGTCTGGTGGAGGGCGAGCGGGTAGTTGGCGGCGGGAATATAGGCCGCCCAGACTAGGTAGGTAGGGTAGCGTTCGCACGACGCTACGTAGTACACGGTATTTGGTGAATGTCTGTCGGTGGTGTATCTCTAGACGCTCCCGCAGCGGCGGTACAGTCGTAACCGTGATCGACCCTGTAGCCGCGCCGCCGGGGATTGCCAGTCAAGGTCGTTTCCAAGAGAGGGGACTCGTACGACAATTAATTAGCGGGATCCGAAGGAGCGATCTGTACAGGTACTTACTTGGCAGGTGGAGGACGTCGTCGTCGTCACTGGTGTCTGGTGCATGTTCGGTATCGGAGATTGTGAGGCGTTTTGACCTGGGCTATGGGAGCTGCGAAAACGGCTTATGAAAGAAGAACATTACAGAGGTGTGTAGGTACCTATGTACGAACAGCGATGTCTTCGCTTACCTCGCTGACTAGGTGGTTGCAGAGCGAAACATTGTGCGAAAAGTAGTAGTCAACACAAGCAGTGGGCAACATGGAACTGGCCGTGTTCCTACGCCTCGGTGAGTAGGTAGTTTCAGTTAGGCCTGGGTGGACGGGTCCGCTGCAGAGGATTTTGGCTTAGCAGACGCAATCCGGTCGTATCCGCCACGTGCGGGATTGAAAGCGTGGGAGCAGTAGACATTCGTAGTGTAGGTACTTGTGTGTGCGCAAGACAAGACACGATGCCAAAGGATGCGGTCTGCATGCAATTGTGATGTGAATCGCCGGTCTGAAGTCAACGACGTGGTACCCGCAGCAGCGTGCTAGCTAGTGCATCGTACCTACCTACCTTAGTGTAGTTGGCTGCACGTCGCTTAGCGCTGTCACTTGCATAGGTATCCGTACCTAGGTATTAACTTAACGGCTAGTTTTGTCGTCAGTGCAGAGAGCGCAGACCACCAGCTGTGTCCACACTGACCGACACCTGCTGGTGTCATGTACATATCCATTCTGTCAATCGAGAGAGAGGAAGTGGGCGCGCAAAAGCAGAAGGCGGCCCATCCCATCTCGTTCGTGTCCCGTGGGTGTTTCGGTCCGCGAGCACAGGGTGCGCGATTTGGGATATGAGGGGATTAGCAGACTGAGGCAAAAGAGACAGCATTGACAAGGGTGATGGGGGGTGCAGAGCAGAGCAGAGCTCGTGTAAGGCCGGGCAGATGGACGAAACAGGCATATGAGATGAGAGATAGTTTGGATACGGGCTTGGCCAGTATCCCCGACTTCCCACGAGGACGGTGGTTGAGTGCTGAAATGGGCTCGGCGCCGGACCTGACGGAGCCAGATAGCAGGGAAACCAACAAACAGAGCAGGCAGGGCATGGCGCAAGTACTGTATGTAATAGTACATATCGGGCACGATTCGTATAAAGACAGACAGACAGACTGGAACCGCCACGAAGATGCGACCGAATGCAACGGCGCTGGCGAGGGTCACGATAAAGTTTGTTTGGAGATGGGCCAAACAGACAAGAAGGAGCAGGCGTGCCGTCGCGTTGCGCTGCGTTGCGTTGCGTTGCGTTGCGGCGTGCCTGAGAAGGAAACACCACACAGGCGGGTGTGGGCTCCATTTCCTCCTCGAACGGTTAGGTAAACCACCCCCTCCTGCGGTACGAATAGGTATGTAGGTAGTAGTAAGTATCGTAGCAGCAGAGCCACACTAGTTCCGCTGTGGGGGACGTGGAGAAGGCGCCGGTGATGTGCCCCCGATGAGGTGACTTGCTTGTGGCAGTGGGCGAGGATCACGGCGGACGGGGGGTCTGTGCCGGTCCAGGGTCCTTCCTGATCATGATGTCGACGGTGCCGGAGCTCCAGGGGTTAATTGAGAAAGAAGAGATGAGTCGTTGCTGTGCAGTCGGCGAGGTGGTGGAGGGGGTCGTGATCCACAGTTGTTGCTGTCGACAGTCGATAGTGCGCTGCGATGGGCAGGGAGGTACGTATGTATTGATGTTGTATGTATTTGCGCAGATGTTAGGATGACTTGTCCATAGCAAATAGGCAGGTGAGTACATAGTTAGGCGGGCAGGAGGGATTGCCCAAAAGTCCGTCTGGCTGGAGCGGCAGACAATTGCATCACTTGCCAATTTTCGAAGCTGCTAGGAAGGTAGGTAGGTAGTTAGTTACTCGCGCTCTCCACTAATAGTCAGGTACCTAGGTATGTATGTACATCGTACCTACCGTATGGGCAACAAACAGGCGGGTTGTGTATTGCCTTGTCATGCATCAAACAAAAGGCTTCACCTCGGAGAAGGAAGGAGCAATCAAGGCCAAGACGCGGTCCGTTGCAGGCGTGCGTGCGGGCGAGCATTTGGAGAAGCAAAGAAAGGCATGAGCCATCATCTATCTGCGCGGCAGGACAGGCCTGGTAGGTACCTAGGCGGGCACTCGAACTCGAACGGAAGAAAAGACAGGTGGGGTTGACAAGAGGACTTGCAGGCTGCGACTCCGTGCGAGCTCGAGAGACCAAGGTACTTACCAGACAGAGACAGACACTCGAATGCGGGAGGCAAGCACGACGCCGACAACGACGACGACAACGACGACGGAGGCGGCTGGTGCAGGGCTGCAAGAGCACCTCAGGAAGGAAGGAACTGGGAGGTGGAGCCGGTTCCGTGAGGGGAATGCGCGCCGCTGACTGGCCAGATTCACGACGGGATTGAATCAGTACCCCGACCTCGAGGCACTTTTAGCCTGGCAAAACCCTGTCCGTTCCATTTTGAGTTTTCTGCTCGATGCGGGTTAATAGGTATCGGACCCACACATGGGAGACGCGGTATCCTCCAGTGACAGAAGGCACAAACTAGGAATTACCCACTGAATGACGGGGACTCGGCCCCGAACCGGGAGGGAAGGGAAGGGGGGCTCCAAGCGCTGCTGAAGTCAGTGTTGTGCTGGAGAATGCGCTTGAGAACTTGACAAATGCCTGACCCGCCTGGCCTGATGCTGGTGGCCCGGGCAGGCCCTGACCTGGGTAAGGGGTTGGGTTGGTCGGTGAGAACGGGGAGCTGTGGCGGCGGTGCTGGTCTTTTGTGCCGGGGCCCATGGCATAGCATGGCATGGCCGTCATGATGGCTGGAGAAGAGGGGCGACGGTGGATGACACGAGGCATTAACGATGGAGCAACTGCTATCAGCAGGGCAGTTGCGGCAGGGCTCCAAAGTGGGAAACTTGGGAGCGTCTTGACGACCTAACTATAGTATAGAAACTACGAATACCTTACCTCCGTTCGTCGGGCGGTGCCTTCCTGTATTCCCCGTGCCTTACCCCGAGCGCCCGACCTCATATCACATCAGGTAATCCATTGGCAGTTACCTAATACAGGTACCTACCTACTTAGGTACCCAGGAAGGAAGGCACGAACCCTGACATGGCGGAGAACAGAAATGGCTTCCGTCGGCAAGAAGAGAAGGAACTAGGGGCTGCGCAGAGTTGGCAGGTGCAGTGCTGTGCAGTGCAGTTGCCAGTGCCATTCAACGTCTGCTTGCTTCGAGACCACCGGCTACGTACATATCTAGTACACAACCTAGGTACTTACTTAGGGGTACCTACTTACCTAAGGTAGGTGAGCGCATGGCAGCAAGACGCCTGTCTGAGACCTTTTCCTTCACAGGCGCTCCTTTTCCGAACCATTCTATATCGTACGTACTACTACAGGTGGGTACGCAGTTGAGAAGCTTTTGATAGCTTTATGCACCGGCGCCTACTCTGTCTGAAGTGGTTCGTGGTCTGGCTTGCTTGGGCTTGTTCCGGGTCCGGCACCGCCCGTGGCTCTCTTTAATCTCGACCTTAACAACACCACAGGGCACAAGCATGTCTGAGCAGCGATCATGACCACGGCCGTAAACTCCCTCCATCACGGGCTTGCTTCTGCTTTGGTCGAGTTGCGCCTCTTCTCGATGCTTTAACACACTAACTAGGTGAATACAACTAACTACAATGCCGGACCGAACCGGCCTGCACATCCGCCTCTCCGAGTCTTTGCTGCACCTCTCAACTCGCTCCCAAAGTCTGTTCCTTGTCGGTTGACTGCAGCAGCTTAGTTAGGGTCGGCCATCCGGTGCAAAGGCCCGACTCCGAACAGTGTTTTCCTTGGAAAGAGAGGAGACTCGACATGAACAATTACCATCGAGAACCCACGCTTCAAGGTCTGGCAGAAGCACCGCATCAACGTCGGATATTGCCTTGGCCACCCTGGTTCAATATCACTCTGACCCAGTCACCAGTTCAGCATCGAAAATCAACGAACACGACACCTTCCCAGATGGTACTTAGTTCAATGTACGTTAAGCTAAAGTAAAGCATTATACGCTGGACCGTTTTAACTTGACTCCGCTGACCACAGGCATCATCGGGCCAGCGCAGCGCTTTCGAGGCACGCCGTCTCGCTCTCGCGTCCGCTCGCTCGTTCTTCTGACCTCCACCCCCCTTTCAACTTGGCCGGACCACGCTCCGATCGCATCTCACTCGGGAAACGGCGCGAGCCATTCTTCCATTTCCGCATCACCCCGCAGGCAATCACATCGGTCAGTCTGCCTGCCTGCCTGCCTGTGCCTCTGTCTGTCCGTCTGTCTGTCAGTTCCTCGGCATTTGTGTGACCATGAGCGTGCATCTGGTGACTGACCACCCCTTCAGAAGCACCCTCGCCATGAACCGCGCGCCGTCTCGCCTGACTAGACCCATGTGGCCGCTCCGGCTCAGACCTACATAGTAGTAGGCCACCAACGTTCTCCCAATAGACAGCCAGCCGAATTCGGTCGCCGCTGCAGCCGTAGCTCGAAGCTTCTGCGACTACTGCACCTCTCTGCATGCACCCGGCCGTGACCCTCCTTTGCCCCCGCCCCTACCAAGACGCTGACCAAGTAGGAAGAAGAACAAGAAGGAGCACAACCACACCAAGCCAAAGTCGAGATCCACCCAGGAGGCACACCAGATGCTGCGTGCCTACATAGAATCCAGTGTATTACAGCAGTGTACCTTGTCTCTCGACGAAGCGGCTTTGAGGTCAGGAAGGCAGGCGGTCAGCCACCATCATCAACCTGTCCTCTATCGCACAACCAACGGCCCCCTCCCTCATCTTGTCGGTACATGAAAGCCGCTCAGGTACCTTGCACAACCGTCTGAACATGTACAAATGGGAAGCCAGCATACCATACCGACCTCCTCGAGGAATCTTGCCTTGGGCTGCCGGTGCATTTGCGCCTGCTGCCCTGCTAGAGAGCACGCCAGGACCGAAACGACGATTGTCGTCTCCATTCAAGGTTATCTTTGGTTCTTGTTTTGTTTTGTTTTGTTTTGTTATGTTTTGTTATGTTTGTTTTTTTAATTCTTCTATTTATCTATTAAAAATCGGTTCGCCTCACCTCGCTTCGTCCTGTGTAAAGCCTTTGACCTTTGTTTACTATGCATCCTGGGGCACGGTTGTCCAGATTACGTGTCTGTCTCTCCATTTTTCTGCTTGACTTGATGAGACAGTTTGCTTTTTTTTTGTTCATGTTTCCTGGGGACCCCTTTCTTTCCCTCTTTGTTTAAAAAGTAGGGTAGCGAGGTATCCGAGCACAGCCAATGTCGACAGGCGAGAGGCTCGAGAGGCTCGAGAGATGGATATATGAACAAGGCGGCGGGGGTGTAGAATAATGATGATAGTAATAATAATAGTAGGGGGGGGGATAGAAAAAAAAAGAGAACCGTAGCCGTCTCGGATAGGTATCCCGCGCACAATTGCCAGGTTCGATACTGTATGTAGGTACGTACATTGGCACGATGCCAAAGATGCGATGCGACTGGTTCGTAGGAATCCGGACACGGCACCTCGACCTACGCTGCGCTGCGCGGGCGCGGCGGGACCAGGCGACAGACGGACGGTACGTACTCTTCCGTCACAATCAGGGTTCCATCAACTGCCATCATGAGGACTGACCCACCACACCAACCCTGGCCCAGGTGCGGGCGGGCACAGACTGTTAGCTTCCCCTTTCAGGAACTCGTCCCACGAACATGCCTGCCTTGCCTTGCCTGGACGCCTCCGCATCTGTGCCTGCCTGCATTTCTGCCTCTCTCTCTCTCTCTATACTACGTAGTATACCTACCTACCTACCTACCTGTATACATGGCAGGTACGTAAACTGGGTAGTACGTAGTACGCTCGCTCTACATAGCATTTACGAATATTGCTCTCTTTCGACTCGGTATTCTCTCCCCGTACAAACTAACAAGTGCATTGTGTGGGTTTGTCCCTCTCTGCCGCCCTCTTCCCTGACGTCTTCTCCATGGTTGTTACTTGTCTCGACTTGTTGTTCCTCGGGTGATTGACTGGCACCGCACCGTCATCCCCGTTCGTTCGTCAAATCAACCTTGTGCCCTCGCTGTTTCTGTCGCCGCACCTCACCTTGCGCGCAAGAGCCGGACGCGACGGACCCCCAGGAGAGGAGAGGAGATGAGATTACGCCCGGTCCATAGATATGGTTGCTAGCGTCCTTAAGGGTATCTATGTAAGTCATGACGGATCTCCATAGGTACGAGTCTAACTAATCATGCGCAGCGAGGCCTTGAGTGACACAGGCGGCAGCATCACGAGTCGTGAGACGCATCCGATGAACCATGGCATGGCATCAAGCATCTTTGGTCGGCCGGCACACCGTTAACGACCTTCCTCTTCCTCTCACCTCACCTCACGCCGGACCCCCAGGTCCCTTTTGACCTACCTACTTACGAAAACCTATCTACGTCTGTTTCGTCCGTCTACCTCAAAAAACCCACACCCCTCTCTGGTGATTGATTCACCCCGGCATGCGCTTGCCCACGGTGCGCGCGCGTCTCGTCCACTAGAGAGAGAGTCATGACAGTTGGCGGCAGAGCCCGAACAGAAGGAAAGCCGAGTTGCGAGGCCTGCATGTTTGAACGAACCGCGCCGTTGACAACCTTGCTTTTCTTTTTTTGTCGAAATCACCCCTCCACCCTCCGCCTAACAACCACAAGGAGGGGGCAGCGAAAGAGAGAGAGGGGGGGGGGGCACACGAAAAAAGGCCAGAAACATTGACCAAGTCTGACCAGCCCGCCAGCCAGCAAAAACCTCCTCAGTCAGGCGTCTGTGTCTGCTATATTGACACGCTCTTAATATTGCCTGTCGACTCCACCGTACCCGGACAGGGATGCTGCGACTGTTAGTGTGCCCCAAGCGAGGTCAACTTGGCCCCTGGTCTCTGGCAATCTCGTGAACTGATTTTCTTCCCCCTCCTCTCCTCTCTTCCCACACCACACGCCCCTCTTCTCTTAGCTCACACACCTTCCCGTTTCCTGCCTTTTCATCGGCGCCTCTGCCCAACGGTCGTATAGAGATTTAGCGGGTCACTGGCCTTGGACAGCTGTCGGAAGATTCTCTGTCTACGCTAACAAGTCTTCTTCTCCTCGGGATACCCCCCCCCCCCCCCCCCCC
>MU843489.1:60735-114737 GCA_030867255.1 Colletotrichum somersetense | reverse complement strand
CTTTTTTTTTTTTTTTCTCTCTCGCCATGGATCTTCCATTGGTCGACAAGGGGTGATGGCGGCCTTCCCAGCCTGCGATTTCTCCTCAAGGAATGGTTCCCCCCGTGCCTCCTCCGTACGATCCATGCCAGGTTCTTCTCCGTCCCTCCATCTCGACAGAGCTACTTACCGCACATGCCACACCCTGCCCGCCAGGGTCAGTAGTGTAGTGGCAACCCTGGAGGCTTGCCGTCAACTCTCTTCCAATGCCTTTGGTTGCTAGTGATGCCAGTTTGTGCAAGGTAGTGTGAGCGACTCCGGCCGAAGCGGGGGTGCGTTGAGGCGTGTGGGTGTCCCTCTCTCGCTGTGAGTGCGTGTGTGAGTGCGTGTGTGTGTGAGTGTGTGTACAAAGTACACTACTTGGTGTGGACCAGAGTCTTCGCGCGCGCGCGCGCGCAAGTGGGAGAGCAGAGCAAGAGAAGGAGGGCAAGAGGGAGAAACAGAGAGAGAGAGAGAGTTTGTGTGTGTGTGTCCAACCGGGGTTGTTCGACCCGCGGACATTCATGATACCCCTAGTGGACGTAGGTATATGCGTCTTGCCTATCCCAAGTTTTATGTGTGGGTGCAAGCAAGCAAGCTTGCAAGTATGGATGGATATCCGGATGGGTACGCACGCGAGGTACGTGTGTATGTGTGTACTTGGTATTATAGCGGTTCCTTCCCATGGAACGGGCGAATGGGCGTCCTCGATGCGCGGTTTCCGTGCTGGAGCTATCTATCCCATCATCTCTCTTTAATCGCCAGACCGTCATGGCTGTCACGGCTGTCTGTCTGTTCTAGTGTCTACTTAGTAGTTAGCGTACTTCGTGCATCTTCATAACCCATGAACCCAAAGAGCTGCTGCTGCTACTGCTGCTGCTGCAACGAGGATTCATTCAATCGAGCGCCCTGAACCCGGCATCCTGAACTATCTATGTATGCTCTCGTTTGCTCTTATCAAACCGTTTCAGTGCCGCCGCCCCTCGTCCTGGATGGACTTTGACTTGCCTCCTCAGTCCGTCCGTCTTCCCCTCCGCCCCCCCCCTCCCCCCCCTCCCCATAACGCCGCCTTTTAAGAAAGGGTATTCCCCTAAACCTGGTCGCCGTTGTGCAGGGCACATCCATCCATAGGTACTCCATCGCCGTAGTTCCATTGCGTGCCTTGTTCTTCCGCTCACCAGATCGCCCGCTTCTTCTCCCCCTTCTGCTTCCAAGTATGGTTACATGCACTGGCCATCCTGTCCAAAGTAGCCGGTCGGTGTCGTTGTCATGTTGTACCCGCTACTTTGCCTTTGCCGCTGCCGCTGAAGAAGGCCCAAGTCAAGTCAACAGTCCATTCGGTTCAGCAGTGAGTGTAATATCCCGTCGAGATACATCACGTCGACCCGAACCGACTCGCCTCGACTCGACACAGACTGGACTCGACTCGACTCGACAGACTCACTCGACCTTGGCTGGCCTCCCTTCCAACCCAACCCAACCCTGCCCCCTCCCCCCCCAGCAGGGTATCCACCACAGGACAGTGCCGAAGATTTTCATCAGCCACCCCCCTCCAACATCTACCGTCCCTCTTGCTTGCTCTCCATCCATCCCACCCCCATCAGATACAAGTATACATCTCTCCCTGCAACCTTAAACAAGACCGACGTCCGTTAAACTTCAACTTCACTCCTCCTGCTTCTTCTGCATCTCTCGACTCTTCGCCATTGCTTCTCGACATAAGCAAATCGCACTACTACTACTCACTCACACACTCTTTCACGCTTTGCTTGCCCTCTACTACACTACCACTCAGGACGCCGCCGCCGCCTCGCAAGATATAATCGCCTTGCTGATCGCCTAGCAAGGTTCAACCAAAACCACCGCACATCTTGTCTTTTTCGTTTGTCAATCCAAAGTCAAGGAAGAAGCGCGCTCGGGTTCTGGAACAGGACTGCAGCGCTCCAACAGGGCATGCTCTAATGTCAACCACGGTAACCTACCCCGTCATGGCAGAGCTGAAAGAGCCGGCGCATTCCAACCTCTGGTCCAGCTATGGGAGTCCTGTCCAAATGTCATCACGATTCAACAGCCTGGATTCCGGCCTCGGAGGCCACTCGGCCAACTCACCGCACGCGGGACGCCCCAGAAGCACCCACCCCAGCGTAGACCACGGATCTTACCCCTCCTATGGTCGCTACCCCCAGGACGATTCCGACGCCTACGACAGACACGCCCACCCCAGCTTGTCCTCCCACCACAGCTTCCCCAACCTCAAGAGACCCTACTCCCAGACCGAGCAGCCTCCCTACCAGGAGATTGTTCAGGATCTGAGGGACGACGGCTCCAAGCTGACCGTCAACCACGACCACAAGCTGCTCTCCTTCAAGAGAGTCCAGGACAAGCACACCATCGTCGACCAACATGGCCGCATGCAGCAGCTGGAGCTGTCCGCCCAGCTCCACGGAATGTTCTTCCTGTCTGAGATGCCCTCCAACGGCACCGACGGCTCCATCCTCCAGCCCGAGTTGACGTGCTACCGACGCAACCTCTTCCAGATCAGCGGTTCGTTGATCACCCCGCGAGGTCAGCTCTCCGTCATCACCGAGACTGGCGAGACGGCCCCCGTAAGCAACACTGAAGTAACCATCTCCGCCATCGAGTCGGTCGACGGACACCCCGTCCGGCTCATCGTCATCCCGTGGAAGACGCCTCCACCCAACTCCCCAGAACTCACCCAGAACCCGGACCAGGAGCCGGCGTCGCTTCCCCTGATCCCTTTCCAGGACGACGGCTCCGACGCCGAGGGAGACTACGCCGTGTACCCCATCGGCTGGCGCCGTTTGCAGTTTAGAATGTGAGTTACACCCACCCATTCATTCCGTCGCCCTCTGCGTCGGCGGACCCTGACTGACCCGGCGCAGCGCAACGGCAAACAACGGCCGTCGGAAGGAACTCCAGCAACACTTTGTGCTCCACCTCAAGGTTGTCGGAACTTTGGCCAGCGGCAGCAAGGTCGTGCTTACCGAAGCCACAACCGCGCCCATCGTGGTGCGTGGCCGTAGCCCTCGCAACTTCCAGGCCAGGAAGGAGATCCCCTTGCTGGGGTCCAGCGCCGGCTCCAGAGGTCAGGCGCTGGTAGAGACAGGACTGGGTATTGTGGCGGGGCCGTTGGCAATCAAGCCGCAGGATGCCAAGGCGAGAGGACTGGACATGCAGATGCCCCGTTCTGCCTTCACCTTTAGCGCAGGAGGTCCGAAGATGCCAGGAGCGCCGATGGGAGCCATGAGATCCAAGTAAGCCGCCCCCTTCCCCGTTCCGTAACCAGGCCAGCCGCCAGATCGGCATGGCAGGGGCTTCCGCCCCGCCTTTTTTTGTTTTGTCTTGGAGGAAACACAGACGCTGACGCAGTGGCAGCTCTTACCCCAACTGGTCTTCCTCGAACCCCGTCTCCCTATCTCAGCTACCGCCGGTCGGCTCGGGAAGCTACCCAGCCACCACAATGGGCACAGAACCATACCACAAAGTTCCGCTGTCGGGCGGGTCAAGCTTCAGCGGCGAGCCCCAAGACATGCCGCTCCAAACGTCGATGCCATCGGTGCAGCTGTCGTTGGTAGCAAACGACCAGCAACAAGCTCCCATCAGGACCCAGTACGCCTATGTTCAGAGCACGACTGGCCCGCCGCCCGTGTCAGTGTCGGCCACCGCGATGGCACCAAACTCGGACAGCGCCCTCAGCGTGCCGAGATACGTTGACAACCCCCGGCCGACTAAGAGCCCCAGGCATGCCAGCCAGCCATCAATCGGGCCCTTGTCGCACCATGAGGCCTCTCCCGAATATCGATACGGTTCCTCGTACGGCGCCGTCGGCAGCAACCCCGGCGACATTGCGCCGCCGGCCTACAAGACCGAGACACCCTCGTCGCACTCGGGCCCGGCTCGGGACTACTACCCGCCTTCGAGTTCGTGGACAACGACAGCCGGCGAGCCCGCTTCGACGGTCGCGTACAGCAGCAGCGAGGGGCGGCCATACGGTTTCCCCGACCACTACTCGAGCGGAGGCCCTTCACCGGCGCCGAAGCATGAACAGGCTGCTCCGCCGGCCCCCGGGTCGTACGGCAGCGCCCACCGGGGCTCTTTCGATGGCATGAACCATTACTCGTGGAACGCTAATTAGTTACGCGTATACAATTGGTAGCTGGGCGACGCCAGATATCAGCAAACTTGGACGCGAAAAGATAATAGGTCGGGCCATAACGGTGCCCGGGCCGGGAGAAGCAGGCCTTGTGGCGGAAGCTGCTTTGGTTCCCTGCCCGGCGCGACAGCCCCGACTGTGTACCACTATATCTTCGATTCTTGGCCAGGAGGACCGACTGTGGTTTGGATACGATTTTTTTTTCTTTTGGAATTTCGAAATAGGCAAGAGGGCTTCGCTTCTGTGACCTGTCGAGACATGGTGCTTTCAACCCGGTGGAATAGTTTGCGGATCGAAAATTTGTCCTCCATCGAGGGCTGAAGCCCAAGCAAACGTGGCCGACCATGGCATTCTTCTTTTTCTTCTTTTTTTTTTTTTCTATTTACCTTTTATGACAGGATCGGACCCCAGCATAATTTGGGTAGGCGCAGGAAAGAAGTGGTCGAGATCGGCGTCAAGAGACGGGCATTGTCTTGTAGCTGGGCATTTCGATACCACAAGAAGGGTAGTAGCATTGCCGTCGGCTGTTCTGGCCGGATGGTTCTATCACGGGCTCCGAGCCGTGCCGCGAACATTTGGGTGGACGGAGGTTACTTTTAACGATGTATGGTATTTTTTGGATACATTCAAGCGCCCGGGTATTCGGACAAAGGAATGCAATGAAAAAGGCATTGCAATCTACTCGGCATCAGTTCAGTTGATCCCAGGACTTAGGTACGTGCCAGCTTTGCTTGGCGGTGATGGTGAAGAGACGGAAAGACGAGAGAGGCTGCTGTGCTGGTGTGTGTGATGATGGGGGGAGAAGGTGGCCCGTGTGTGAGCTCAGCCTCGAGGATGGGATGACGTTCCAGCCGGCAATGTCTTGCGCAAAGAGCCTCCTGCGGCCCCGAGTGTCTGTCTGAGTTACGCCACGTGGACCACCGATGACAGACGGACGGACTCAGACAGTCGGTAACCGTTGTTGGTCTGTGAGGAACGAAACGGGATGGTGTGTGTGTGTGTTTGTGTTTGTGTGTGTATGGTGTATGTTTGTCCGTTGGTTGGCTGTGCTTTTTTCACCTGTTTGGTACACCAATGTCGCCGACATAACGGTACGCAGCAAAAACATTACCACACACAAAAAGGCGTGGGCGTTGTGGCGTTCTTGACTTTTGTTCATTTATCCTGCTTGCGCAGTGATTCCCGGACATCGGACGAAAATAAAAGCGTGTTTTTGATTTGAGAAGAGGGGGGGAGGGGAAGAGGGAGGCAGAAAGACAGAAAAGACAGGATGGGATGTGGGAGGGAAATACGAGGGAATGAGCAAGCAAACATGCAGTAGACAGACAAGACATGCATACAGGCAGGCGTTCATTCATTCCTGCCAGCCCCAACGGACTTGGTTCGCCCGGTGTATGTGTGCGTGCGTGTGTGCTGTACGAATGCTCGTATCTGCCGCCGCCTCCGGTGTGGCACGGAGGGAGGTGCGGACGCGGATACATACGGGGGGTGCCGCCGCCGCATGGGGTCATTTATGGGGGCATCCGCGCGGCATGACCACGGCGGCGGCACGGTGCTTGGGTTTTTTGTCTGAAGGTCTCTGCGTGAAGTATGTATGTACTCGGATCGATCGCCCATGGACGGTAGGATGTCCCACTCATTATATGCACATACACAAGCATACACAGTCGCTCCGTCCTCCCTGTCCATCCCTTCCTCTCTCTCTCTAACACACACACACTTGGTTAGACGACGCCCCAAACTCCGAATGCGCGTCCCGCCTGACCGGGTCGCCCTTTTCCCAATAGCGTGACGGGACTAGTACTGCGTTGGCGCCGGCGGGTAGGGCTAAGCAGGACAGGGCAGGGCAGGGCAGGGTCACGGCTGCAACAACGAAGATGGCTCCCCCCGCTCGTTCTTGCATGATGTTGCCGCCCAAGACAAGACTGCCTACCCGCTTTGAGCTTGTCGAAAGGGGGGAAGGGGCGGACGAAGGAAGGCGGGCATTGCATCTCGACACATACGGGACGAATCGGGGGGGCGGGGGGGCGGAGACTGACCAAGACAGCCAGCCCGGCTGCTACACCACAAGGAAGGAGCACCAGTCAGTCAGCCTAGCCAGGGTGAGCGTGATGCCCGTTTCGGGCTTCTTGCCGGCCGGCCGTGGAGGCTGGACTGGACTGGAATGGTACTACTACTAGTGTTGGGTTGGGACAGCGTAGCAACGGCGAATGTAGGGAGGCGGCACGTAGTGTACCCAAGACGGTGGCTGAACCGGCTGGCTGGGTTGAACAGGCATAATGGGGGGGGACCCCGAGGGACGATGCAGGTTTGAGAGAGAAAGAGGGGTGACCCGAATGGCCGGGTCGGATGACGATGATCTCTGCTGCCCCTGTTCCCCCAAAAAGGGAAGAGAGGAATCGTGGCTTGTGAGGCTAGACCAGGTAGGCATATACACAATACATACATAGTATGTACACTAGGTACGAGACGACGGGCTTGTCGTTCGTTGCCCAGCCATCATGTCTTTCCTGCTTGAAAGCCCAGGCGGCCCGCGGCGCTTCACACCACTCCGGCGCGCCTCTTTCCCTTCGTGTGTCACGTCACGCGTGCGTGTCACAGTCCTTGGCTGAAGGCAAGGCGGTGGGTGCCAGCGAGGACCCGACAGAACGGGATTGCCATGCCTGTCACTCGGTAAGAGAGACGTGGGGTGAGGGGGGTTGATTGGTTTACCAGCACGACGGATGGGAGTGGGCCGGGCCACTTCGTGTTGGAAGCGCCGCTGGAAGAGGAATCGAGAGAACTGTGAAAACGGAGTTGCAGTTGCAGTGCATGTCTTGTGTGCTGTGCTACGTGTAACGAACGGGCTGGCGGTGGGAGGGAGGGTGAGACGAGAGTAAACAGCCCCCCCCCCCCCCGGATACGTTGGCAATGAGTTACGTCTGTCTGCACGCACGTGACGTGTGCTCGTCGTTCCGGCCGTAAAAGCCAGGCCGCCCGCCATTTGTGAAACAGGTATGTAGGGAGGCATACGGAGTACTGCGTGCGTATTACTTACTGCGTATTTGTAGGTGGTGCCGGCGGCCCGACTGTGAAAGTGACATTTCGTCTTGGCGTCCAACCAACTGTCTTGCGTACAGTACAGTACAGTACGTATCTGCCCAACGGCGATAAGATAAGGCCATGCTCCTCCACCACCCCTGTTGAGCGTGCGAAAAATCTCACTTAACCTCATCACCACGGCTTAGCCGCTCCACCAAAAAAACTCCACAGCACGGGACGGAATTGGCGATCGGAATCACACCAATTCGCAGGTTGTGCATCGTGAACCTTGCGGCAACCGGTCTCTCCCTCCCTCCCTCTCTCTCTCCTCTATCGACAACCGAGGGCAACTCCCGGCAGCCAGACCGGCACTTCCTGCACACAGCACCAGTCATGTTCGAGCTCCCGGACGCCAAGAGGTGAGCCACACCGCTCTGACGACGGCCCGCCATTCGTCGCAAATGCTGACCTGGGTTACACTCGACACAGAGTCCGGCGAGAGGACCTCGACGAATCTTCCGAGGTCGAGGCGGATGCCCACGACGAGCAGCAGGATGCGGAGCTCCTGGCCAAGCTCCACGCCCGCATGGCGGGGATGCTCGACCTGAGCGGCATCGACCAGCAGGAGGCGCCGGAGAACACGAAAACGACGACGATGACGACGACGGACGGCCCGGGCCGCGACGCCCAGGACGGCGAAGGCGAAGGCGACGGCGGTGCCGAAGAGTTCGAGTTCCGGCTGTTCGCGACGACCGACCCGGCGACTAAGATCGCGCTGGTCGACGAGGATGAGCGCGCGCTCATGGGGGACGGCGCTATGCTGCGCCAGCGGCCGCTGTCGTACTACATCGCGGACGAGCCGACACCCGAGGCCAGGGCCGAGATGGCGTTCGCCGCGGTGTCGGGCGACGAGGTGCTCGCGCGCGCGCGGCAGCGGTGGTGGGGGATGGAGATGCCGTGGCGGGTGACGCGGGTCCCCGGCGGCCCGTCGGGGACGGCGTCCAAAACGGCGGCAGCAGCGAACTCGGGTGACGGGGCGGCGGAAGAGGAGGAGGCGGCGGCGGCGCGGAGGCGACGGCCGGGGAAGAAAAAGCGCGTCGCGCTGCGGATCCGGGAGCGCGAGAAGAAGAAGAAGGCCGAGGAGCAGGAGAGGGCCAAGATGGGCAAGGAGGAGGCGCTCAAGGAGAAGAAGAAGCGGCTCAACCGGCTGAAGAAGCTACGGAAGCGGGCCAAGGCCAAGGAAGGGAAGAAGGCGGACGGCGACGGCGGGCCCGCTGAGGGCGACGAGTCCGGGTCCGGGTCCGAGGGGGCCGACGAGTGAAAGCAGAGGCGGCGGACGGACGGACGGACGAATCGAAAAGAGGGGTCCGGATCTAGCGCGGGGAAGCGCTGCGACCGGTTCGAGCGAACAGCACCTTCAAGACTACATAGCGAATAGGGCATATTGATACCACACGTGATGGGTCAATTGTTGATGGAGAAGTCCCAACGCAGCGGGTAACGAATAAAGATCCGCGTGATCGAATCGGCCTATCTGGTCGCCGTCCACACGTCTAATAAACTTCCAAGTTGTCGTGTCTTCACAGTCGTTTTCAGATGTCACGATAACCTCATATATTCCCACCCTCCGCAACAGCCTTGTCAGGCGCCATATCGCCGTGGCGTTGCACATTCGTTCCCTGTATACAGGGCCTCACTTTCAGCACCGTTACTTTCATAGAAATTAGTGTTTTAGACCCGAATCCTCATATGCCCTGCTGTGTGCTCTGACTCGTGACAGACTGAGTGACGTCGCCGCCTCACCAAGTGCGGTATAGGCTAACGAATCCGAGGCTACTGCAGGACCAAACAGGCTGCAGTAAAGCGGTATGTCCGGCTTTATACGACCGCATGTAGTTCATTCGCATTACTCTACATTCCCTTTTGGAAAGCTCAAGTCTTTGAGTACCCACCTTGGTCCTTTGTTAGCAGAAACCCTGTTGTCGGGTATCGCATCTGGCACTTACAACACTGAATCTTGATACTAATGCGGTATTGGTGGTACTGTCTTTTGCTTGGGGATCACGCCGATATCCCCATACTGTGACGTCTTTGATCTTGTTGAGGCCAAGAGTCTCCTTGTGTTGGATTAGAAGTAAGGCGCTTGCGGCACTGGGGGTGTTTCTGAGGATGGCAAGTCCCTGGCGAATGTCCATCGAAAAGGTCAACCGTTCATTCCATGCAGGAATATTTCGTTTTCCCGCGTCCCATACAGCCTGCTGGACGACGCTGAAGGCAGGGGCGTAGGTTACCCAGACGCTCCAGATGGTCTTAATGTTTTTGGGACTGACGTTCTTTTCTTTGCAGGCTTCCAGCCACTGGAAGTAAACGAGATCGGATACGTGGCTCGGCTCTGGAACGTCTCCTTTTCGGTACCTGGCTTTCATGTATTCTGGACCTTCGTGTGAATCAAAAAGGATTGGCGCCAGAGGATGGGTTGAGTACGTTTTTGTATAAAGCGCCTGTAGGCTAAAAAAAAGTAGAGATTTTATAGGTGTACTAGATTATAGTGTTGCGCACTTCTTGAGGGTATAGCTTACCTGTCTATTCTTGCCATCTTCTAGCAAAAACGGTTGGTTATATTTGGAGACACAAGGCGTTCTTAGATGGATCCACGCGATGAGCTGGGTCCGCGAATGGAATATTTAAAAGGCTCCTGAATGTAGGCACGTTTTCATCAAACTTTACAGGGTTGGCTGGAAATGGAGCCCACTTGGTATAAGTAGTCCATCCCCAACGCGTTAAAGCTTTAGAATCTTGCCATGGACTGACACGTAGTATACCTCATAAGGTAGGAAGCGTACTAAAAACTAAGGCCAACACTAAAAGTTGAAATAAGAAAGACTGTGAGGAGGAAGAGAAAGAAAATTTTGTTAGGATGGGTAGGTGACTTGAAGCAGTTATAGATGGCAAACAGGTAGAGTCGGGGTTACCTACCGTTTTGCCCACTGAGTCAGTAGGGATCCTGGTTTTTTAGATAAGCCTCCCCTTACTAGTTTATTTATGGAAGAATCGCGAGTTCTTCCTTTTATTGTATTTCTGGAGCTTCTGCCAGCAATAACTTTCACCTCGGCCTGTCAATTCGCTGGCAAACAAGACCCCTACTACACAACTTCAAGAAGTATTCCAAGGTCGCCAGCGTCATAGTAGAAGAAAGTCTGGTTCGGCATTCTCTCTGCGTTGTCAGGTATCTTATACCATGACGTGCTGCGCATCTGATCGTACGTTGTACGTATCGTGACATTTCATGTACCAGGTGAGCTAGTTGACCACTTATAGTGGCCCAGAACGATCATGTTCAACAGCCCGTAACTAAATAAACCATTGATGCTCTAGCTTTCCATAAGAAAACAGCTACCGAGGGCACAGCTGTTCTTACTAACCACAAACGCTGGCCTCTAGATGGCGTCTATTCCAGAAGAAAAAACATGGCACCGGGAATATCCCTCCTTGAAATCATCTGCGAACCATTTACTTTCCGTAAAGCTCCGTTGGATTTACACTTTTCTTGTGCATCGCTGCCTATAATTTTGAGAAGTAGATGTAGTGTATATCATCTGTCTTGTTTTTTTCCTTCATGACGGAGTCTGTCACCGCTACATCCAATGACGCTTTCCTACGTGGCGACATGAAATGCCAAGGGCGATTCCGATCTAGTGTGAGGCATTCAGGGATTGAATGGCACATTATTCTGCAAGGCTTACTGGTGTCTGCGTACTACTGCCTGAGTCTACACGTGTGAAACAGTCCATCTTGGCACTGTCCCCCTGCTTGGTAGCTTAGAAAGAAAACCTGGGCAAATATATAGGCAGCATAAGGTTTCAAGAGGCAACCGAGAATGCTGACATGACAGAAAGGTAAATGCGAGTGTTGTAGTATTGCTATTCAAATTGAAGTGACCTATCAAGCTCGGATAGCCAATGTAGTCGCTCAGTGTTTCACAGTCACATTTTCTTCCTTTACCATACGGTCGTCCCCTCGTCTTCCTCTATTCATTTCCTTCTTCATATTACAATCGTATCTTCATCTCTGAGGCACTTTCCTTTGATACAGTCGTCACAGCTTGGGTTGCTCTCTCATCTTCGTAAGCCCAATTTGTACGGAAATACCCATAGCTAATGCCAACGCCCTCTGCTGTATCTGCCACTGTGCTGCTCACTTCATTTCTAAGGAAGCCAACGTAGGATGAGTGCCACAGGATACTCTTACCGCATTGCATACGTGATGGACGGAGTCTGATTGCGTTGCAAATAAGGCTTTTGGAATCTCATCTCCATTAACACCAGCACCTGCTTTGGAGGCGATCGAGCTCGCCGACATGAGTTTTGAGGGCGGTTTCCGTCACACACGAGTATCAATTCCACCGTGAAATCCTGTTGCTTTGCTCCGTTGGCTCTGGCTGCCACGTCGTCCGTTTCGGAATCAGTGATGCCAAGTAAGGACGGAAGCAGGAGCAGAAGATGTCAAGACTACTGTTCAAGCATGTCGAAACGCCTGGCAGGCAAGGTGGCTCATGGATTCAGTACGCGTCTTTATTCCTGACTGTCGTGGTGAGGTATTGGTGCGAACTAGGGTTTTCCTCAACCTGTCGCTGATGTATGATGGATCTATGGATGGGATCAACAGAGCATGAACATGACCAACAATCATCTTTGAGTTTGAATTCTTGCGGCGGCGGGACGGAACAGTCTGGACTTGCAAGCCGAAACTGCGCAGGTAACTAGCTAGTCTAATTTAACGTTGCCGCCTACTGCCAGAAGTCAACCGTTCCTCCAGTCCCAACAGCGACCAGGATGTTGACTTGCGAAAAATGACCACTTTTTGAATCCTTATACGGCCGTGTGTGAAGTTGCTTTCATCGCCTCGCGCGGTTCACAGCCCTCACCCCTGTCGGGCACGGCGGCGGTAGGCTAACCGAAATCGGTTTGGTCCGCAGAAGTCGTCGTCGTCGTCGTCGTCGTCAGATACCTCGTAACCTGGGTCCCGCCAGTCGGGATGCTCCGCCAGCTGCTTCCTCCGGGCATCTTGTTCAACTTTCAGGTAGTTGCCTGGGTTAATCTCTTAAGGAGGGGCCTCGGGGCAAAGAATCCGTATGTAGAAGGCAACATGGTCGTCACGGAAATAGTAGTCTTCCATCGTATTGTCCCACTCCCCCCACCACCAATCGTCTATTTTCCCTGGAGACTCCATGTGAAGAATGGTGACCGTTTGTAGATACTTCATTCGACACAGCTCCCAGGAATGGTTATAGTTGAATATCTCGGCATCTATCCCAAGAATGATAAGCTTGCGGACCATGGGACATTGGATACTAAGATTTTTCGGCTCGAATTGGTCCAGGTAGATAGTGTCGATGTCGAAATTAACCCAAACGTATCTTTGAGCATCCTTTTCCTTAGTGAATAACTTAATGAATATCATGGCGTAATAGCGCTGGAGATGTGTCCGGGATTCAGCACAGGTGTGAAGTAGGGGTGGCGGCGGCGCAGACGCCGGCTAGGGGCATTAATAGACAAAAGAAGGTTCTTCGCCATAAACGATTTGACGAGACTCCATGGCAAGCTCCCAGATGCGTTGGCGCATCTCGAGAGGGAGAAGGGGGAAGCAGTGGAAAGTGGCCATCGCGGCGGGTTGCTGCGAGCCGACTGCGGATGGATGGTCGCTGGGGCGTTCGTCTTGTTGAGCGCAACAGACGCAGAGGTTGACTGGTGTCATGTTAGAAGAGTAAGGTTGGATTTGGGTTTGAACCAAGTTTAGATAGACCAACCACGGTACAGCCATCAGACGGTCTGAGTCGTGAAGGGCGGAGAACGACCGAGATTCCTTGTCACCCTGCCGAGATCCATTAATGCCATTGGGCTCACATGGCTACGCTTGGCTTGCAATGGGTCTGACGGTATTCCTTTACTTTTTGAACATGTACTTCTGACCTACTCTACTCTTTCTTTGCCTCCTGTGTCTATCTGGTGAGAAAGGAGTGGGATAAAAGCCTCGAAATACGCCTCATGGAAAGCTTCTTCTCGTTAGTCGTTTATTCCTATTTTGATAAGATTCAAGACTGGAAGAACGCCTACGAGATTGTCTAGAATGCCATTGTTCTCGGATCCTACCGACAGAGACCCCTCCATTTTCATCCTGGTTGGGTTGTCTCTGGACAAGTGTAGCGACTGGCAAAGAGCTTCGTATTTCTGATAATTATCTCGCGTATGCAGACATATCCATCTCAGGCATCTGCAAGTATCTACTGTGCTGCTGCCTGGGCGCTTCCGGCTGAACCCTACAAGAATCCCGTCCCTTGGCGAAATTGATGATAGGCTCTTTACCCTTGCGCTGGCCCCATCCTCTCTCTTATTCGCGGTACCCTCTTAAACCTATTTGGGCAGACAGCGCCACATCTATCGCGTATGACATTCGCTCAAAACCCGAGACAGCTGGCCAGATTTTCCCACCGGCTTAGCGAATAATGCCATGACGGCCACCGCTGCACCTTGCAGGGAGACTAGTGAGTCATCAACACATCCGCAGTTACAGACATCAGAATCTCAGGTCCAGTCTATCCCATCCGCAAGACAGGTGAGACGACCCTTGAAATGTTTCACTTGGAATCGCATTTGCGGCTTGACTTCCCGCTTGCCCTGGTCAGGCTTGTTCAGGCGTATGGGCACTTTCACAGCTTGTTCACATCCTTCGATGCCCTCGACGTATTTCGATTTGACGCAACCGCCGGATGGCGACATATCATATCGCCAGCCCCTATATACGACGACGAAAGACGGTGGCTAGCTACCATTCTTGGCTGTCAAGCCTGCCAACTGCTACTTCTCGCCTGGATGTGGAAAGTGTTCCAGAAGAAGCAGTCGACAAGGGCTGTCAAGGTTGCGTTTGCCACGGTCATGGGATTCTTGCCTCGCTGGGGCCTGATTCGCGGAACTCATTCGCTGTACTCTCTGATATCGCGAAGGCGGAGAGCTGCATCTTGCGGCTTTAGCATCGTGTTTATGATGGCGATAGGGTTCCTTCAGTGGCAGGGTGTCAGAACTATGAGAATTTCGACTCTGGCATCTTCGCTAATCTACCTTGACAGCCAGGATCTCCTATACTCGCTGATCATGGGATTTCATGTTGTCAGTCTGGTTTCGGACTCTGGGGAAGCTTCAAAGGCGATTCCTGTCATCTTCTGGCAGAAATATTCCAGGCTTGAATTCGCATTCGCTCCAATCATCCTATGGACAGCCTCATTATGGCCATTGTACCAAAGAAGCGCGTGCTACACCTTTGTCATACTTTTACCCCTTTTAAGTACTGCAGTATTTCTACAGTTTCTACTTACTGGCCACTACATCACCGAGGCTGTGGTGAAGCCCCTCTCAACATCCCTCTCTTCAACCAAACCAAGCAGAGGGTTCTGCCAAATTTGTCACGAAACCATCCTGCCGACATTAAAGTCGCGCGACCCTGATGATCTTAATTTTTCACGTTTTATACATCATCAGACAACGGAATCGCTAAAAATGTCTGCTGAAGAAGGCTGTCGCATCTGCGCAACCGTGTGGTATGAGCTGACCAGGCTGAAGCCAAAAAGAGATCGCATCTTGACGGAACATACGACAACATATGAAATTCTTTATCATAATAGGATACGCATGTATTCCAAATGGAGTCTATATTCGATATGCGGGTTCGATATATTCTCATCAAGCGATGTTGTAGGGGACAACTTGGAAAACCACACGGGGTCCGAGAGCAGTCTTGATACGGCCAAACAATGGATATCGACGTGCCTGCGAGACCACCCTTCTTGCTGCGCCGGTTCTGATACTCACTTCCGGCCTTCGAGGCTGTTGCACATCGGCGGTAACGTCCATCAAGTCACCTTGCACACATCAACAGACTATCCCGAGGCGTTGTCTTATATGACATTGAGCCACCGTTGGGGCGAAGCTCAGTTCATACAGCTTCGACGAAGTAACGAAGAGGCATTTCGACAAGGCATCCCGTGGAGTTCTCTGCCCCAGACATTCAAGGACGCAATCCGTGTTGCTAGACATCTCGGCTCCGACTATCTCTGGATCGATAGTCTTTGCATTGTGCAAGACTCCAAAGAAGACTGGATTACCGAGGCGGCTTCAATGGGCAACATCTACAAAAACTCGCTGTGCAATATTGCTGCCTCACATGCCTTAAACAGCCTTGAAGGTTGTCTATATCCACGACCCCCCCGAGCTCTTGAGCCGGAACGCCTGCCCTGGGATTTCGATTCATCAGGTCACTCGTATATCATCAACGCTGACACTAAAAAGCCTCACGAATTATACTCCCGCGCCTGGGTTTTTCAAGAGTTCTTGCTGGCGCGAAGGACTGTGGATTGTGGTAGGGACCAACTTTTCTGGCGATGCGACGGATTAATGGCATCTGAAGAGATCCCTAGAGGGTTCCCCGCAGAACATGCCAGTTATGCTTACCCTCAATTCACCCATCCGGGGCGAGAGGTTTTAACAGGTCATGGTTGTAACACAAGCCTCAAACTGATACTAGAGGGAATGAAGCAATGGAAGCTGAGCATCAACAGCCCGTCCGGACTCTTGGGTTTAGTGGGGATGGCCAGTCACTGTTCCCTAAAGACATCAAAATCGGATCGCCATCACGTCTCTGGACCAGCCTTGTGGATAAATACTCAAGCATGTCTATCACTGAGGAAGAGGACAGACTCGATGCCATAGCCGGAGTTGCTGACGTCTTTCGTCCATTCCTCGGTGAGTACTATGCTGGTATGTGGCAATACATGCTGCCGCCATATCTTCTCTGGAGCACCATGCCACATTGGGGTAACAATGAAAGACCCTGCAAAAGGCCGTCTTCCAAACGAGGCCCTACCTGGTCCTGGATATCTATAGAGGGTCCCATCCGTCATCACTGGTGCGATTTTGGCCCCTGGAATGTACTGCGCTCTCAGCTCCATGATACCAGTGTTGTTTCCATCCAAGAGATACACCTCCGGATCCAGGGGCCGTTGATACGTCTTAAATGGGTCGCCTACGTACGGGGAAAGGAAGCATTGCGTCCTAAGTCGGTAAACCCAGGCCCAAGTATCAGGGGTTCCCGAGGAATTTCCAAGTGGAGGTCTTCTTGGCTCGAGTCATTTGCCCAGCCTGACGAGGATGCCGATGCAAGGATAAATCTCAGCTTCGATGTTGCGGAAGAAGAAGCAACGGCTCGAGACATTGCTCTATTGGTGATCCTCGAGTCCAGAGACCAAATACACGGTTTAATCATACAATATAAGGGCGGTGGCTTTTACACCCGGGCTGGGGACTTCTATACGGAGAAGTGTTCCAGTCAACCTTTCTTGAAATGTGATCAGATGGAGGTAGTTTTGCTCTGACCGCCATGTTTGAATACAATAGGGCGGCGCATTGTTGAAATATTGTGGTTCAAATAGACAATCCTCTATCTTCGCTATGTTTTAACTATAATGTTGAATAAGTTACATAATCTGTTGTACAACCAGCCAGATAACATTGAGAAGGTAGGAAAGCAATATGATGAAGAATTAGATGCATAGGCCGAGCTCAAGGACGACAATGAAACTGCCCTATACAAGGGCAACTCTTGGGTCTGCGGGAAGGCTAACCATAGGAGCCCAAGGCTCTCAACCTGTCAGCCATTATCGTAGCTCCTAGCCTAGCCAACAACCGACCCTCTTCTTCTCTACGGGCCATAGGCTGGAATACCCGCTTATGAGCTTCCCCGGAAGAATTCAGCAAGCCTTGTTGCTCGTACGGGGCTCGAGTACAACCATTCTTAGGCCTAGCGTGTAAAGCCTTTATATATTGTGCATAACCCAAGCCGAACTCTGCCGGCGTACACACCCTCTCTATTGACCGCGTCGATGGTCTGGGAACCAAGCTGCTCGCGAATAACCGCGAAGGGTACCAAGCCCAGCGCCTGCTTGGCTTGATTGCAGCGTGGAGGAACCGCACCCCGCTGCGTAGTGAAACAGCGGGGGATGCCTTCGCAGTTTGAGTACGTTCGTTACAAGCCTGGTTCAACATTTGTTAGTTAATTCCCGTCTAGGTGGTTCCCTTTGGTATTTAAAATCTTAATCTTATCTAATCAATTAGTTAGCATTACTACTTCCTCTACCCTTCACTACCTAAGTGTAAGTAACTCAGGGTATCCTATACATGTCAATCCAGCCTTTAAGATTGGATACGGATGAATACATTGAAAAGAAAAAACACACAACACCGGGTATTCGCTGGAAATGCTATTCCGGCCCTCACTAGTCTGTTCTAGATGGAGCAGAGGGCAGGCTTTTCGTGATGGCTTCACCAATCTGAAATGGTGGGCATCCGCCTCCGTACCTGAAACGGACGGAGCGGAGCATGGTAAATACGACCCTGAACCCACGTAACATATGTCGCTCCAATGATTGCAATCGCAGTGTCGCCATTAGAAAGTGTGTATGCTGTGGGTGCCAAGGGACTGGATGAGCCAGTCGTAGTGGGGGTAAACGTTGGCGCTGGTGTGACATGAGGCTGAGTGGGCGGAACTGAGCGAGTGGTATTCAAACGAAGTTGCTGTCTGGCAATGTCCCTGTTTCTGTACAACTGTTTTCCTGATCCTGTCTGATTAGGGTTTGGATCGGCTATAGCTATGCTGGCGAGGGAGAGAATAGCGAAAAAGCAAACTACTGACTCAAGGTGCATGTTGAATAACCCCTGCGCAAAAAGAATGGGTTGTGGAACGAATGGACTGGTCAAGCAACGTTTTCCGAGGACACAGACGACAGAGCAAAAAGAACCATTGCTACTGTGCGATTGTAAGCTCCTTTAATACAAAGTTGAATTAATGTTGTCAATATAGCACGCATTGCTGTAGCTCGAAATAGCCTTTCCTAATTGGAAAGACTCTTTTGCGCGACTCAAGATGGTTGTATAGTTTGGGTCTGGTAGACGTCGTTGCAATAACTTGTCTTTTGACTGTGTATGGATATTATAGTGTATCTGTGCGACCCTATGGGGAGACTGCATTGTATTTGTTCCTTGGCTGTTGCGGTAATCAACATGTGACATGCCTTGTAGTTAATTCACCAGTAAGGTTATTGCGACTGTAGACTTTCATTGTCACAAGTGGTCCCACCTCAGAGCGCCCGGAGGCAATAATCCACCCAGATTGGCTAATCTGCTGCCTGTGCAAATGTGCTGTGAGAGCTGTTGAGTGGAAGCACAACGACGACGTGAGGAGACGTGGTGAAAGCAGTAAAAGAAGCAAAGCAACGCGCGTGCAACAGAGCAGTAAAACATGCGATAAACAACTAGTGCAAGAAGTAATAGGCAAATATAGGTATAAGTGTATAGACTTTGTCTTGATTAACCTTCTCGAGGGCAAAGACCTCGAAGGTTTGCTATATACCTTCTGTGCACGTGATTAGGCACGGCTTATGGGATCCGGGCTATCTACAAGGAATGGGCTTGTGATAGCTATAGCGGGTTCTAGTCCTGATAATGAAAGTATACAATCCCAATAGCCGCACTTCTTATCGACTTGGTGTCTAAGGATGTCGCGTTAAGTTTCAGGACTCTGACCGTCCTGCGCAGCCTGGATCTTCGATGGCTGCTGCATTCTTGGTGCACGCTGTCTCATTCAGCTTGTTCCTCCGTCATCGGGTGAATTACACCTGTCATACGAACGGGAATGCTCTGAATGCAATAATATCTGATATCCCCCTGTTTTAGGATAACAAAAACTTACAACCATGCATACTGAACCGAAGGAGCCCAAAGCCTGAATACTGCCACTGAAGTTGCAACATAGGATTCTACTATATAGTACTATTGAATCCGTAGTAGCTCGCGAATTGGGGGTAGCATTCGTCAAGGGAGGCGACGCGACGTCACGTGAATTGCTCGCGTGGTGGGGCCGGGGAGAGCATTGTCAGGCCGGCCCGCCAATGGACGCAAGGAGCTCCAGCCAGCAGAGCTCCCCCGTCGAAAAGGAAACTCCCGGCAGCAAAAAAATTTCCAGTACTCCGGCTCCCATCAGACGATACCACTTTGAACCTCATCCTCCTCCCCTCCCCCCTACCAACCACACAGCCAACCAGTCACCACAGCCGTTGTCGACAACGAGCACCCCATCGTCCATCTCCTCTCCGTTCATTTTTCTCTGCTTCCACTGTACTCTTTAATACCCAGAACCCTCGCAATGTCTGCCTCCCTCAGATCTGTTGCGCCGTTCCTCAGGACGGCGCGCGCCTCGCTGCGCCAGGGCAATGTTAGCCCCCTTCAGGCCGCCCTGAAGAGACAGAACGTCTCCCCCATCCTCAACGTCTACCGCACATACGCCGTCTACGAGCGGACAAAGCCTCACGTCAACATTGGTATGTGCACTTGCCGATGACCTCCTTTGCATGCCGTGGCTAACCAGAGTTGCCGCGCAGGTACTATTGGCCACGTCGATCACGGAAAGGTACATGACGTGTTTTGCATCCGCCCCGTTGCGCGATAAAAGCTGACCCAGGACCCCTCCCCAGACCACTCTCTCCGCAGCCATTACCAAGAGACAGGCCGAGAAGGGACTCGCCAACTTCCTCGACTATGGTTCCATTGACAAGGCCCCCGAGGAGCGCAAGCGTGGTATCACCATCTCCACCGCCCACATCGAGTACGCGACCGAAAACCGCCACTACTCCCACGTCGACTGCCCCGGTCACGCCGATTACATCAAGAACATGATCACCGGTGCCGCCAACATGGACGGTGCCATCATCGTTGTCGCCGCCTCCGACGGTCAGATGCCTCAGACCCGTGAGCACTTGCTGCTCGCCCGCCAGGTCGGTGTCCAGAAGATCGTCGTCTTCGTCAACAAGGTCGACGCCATCGACGATCCCGAGATGCTGGAGCTCGTCGAGATGGAGATGCGTGAGCTCCTGAGCACCTACGGTTTCGAGGGTGACGAGACCCCCGTCATCATGGGTTCCGCCCTGATGGCCCTCAACAACCAGAGGAACGAGATCGGCAACGAGAAGATTGACGAGCTCCTCAAGGCCGTCGACGAGTGGATCCCCACCCCTACCCGTGACCTCGAGAAGCCCTTCCTCATGTCCGTCGAGGACGTCTTCTCCATCTCCGGCCGTGGTACCGTCGTCAGTGGTCGTGTCGAGCGTGGTCTCCTGAAGAAGGACACCGAGGTTGAGATTGTCGGCAAGGGCGACGAGATCATCAAGTCCAAGGTCACCGATATTGAGACCTTCAAGAAGTCGTGCGACGAGTCCCGCGCCGGTGACAACTCGGGTCTGCTCCTCCGTGGTGTCAAGCGTGAGGACATCCGCCGCGGCATGGTCGTCTGCAAGCCCGGCACCGTCAAGGCCCACTCCAGCTTCCTCGTCTCCCTCTACGTCCTGTCCAAGGAGGAGGGTGGCCGCCACACCGGCTTCCACGAGAACTACAAGCCCCAGATGTACCTCCGCACCGCCGACGAGGCCGTCACCCTCACCTTCCCCGAGGGCACCGAGGACGCCAAGAGCAAGATGGTCATGCCCGGTGACAACGTCGAGATGGTCGCCACCCTGCACCACCCCAGTGCTATCGAGGTCGGCCAGCGCTTCAACGTCCGTGAGGGTGGCCGCACCGTCGCCACTGGTCTTATCACCCGCATCCTGAAATAAGGGGATCGCATCGGGGACGAACCTCACTCGATACCCTGAATCGGCACCCAGCACACGCCCGAGATGAACCAGGAACGAAACACCGGAACCTGGATGATGGGGAAAATTCGGGATTGTACAAAACGAAAAAAGGAGTTGGACTGTTTGACGATTTCATGTACAACTGACCCAGAGTTTTCCGCTTTGAGCCCTCGCGCTCGTGTATATTTTCGGGTCTTGGGCTCAAGGATCTCCGCTCTACTTCGCCTCTTTGTCTTGAATCATGTACTTTATAGAAGACGACGGACAATAGAACAACAACCCGTGCTTTGTGCCACACGAAGAATCAATCCTCACGTTGCCGATCGTTGCAGTAAACCATCCTTTTTTTATTTTTATTTTTGATGCACCTCGCGTCATCATTGCATCCCCAGAACTTGCAGAGCGGTACCTAGCTTGTGGACACCATGCGTCGCGCGGTCTCATCATCTACAGTACGTCGCGCCATCACGCGCAGCTCAGTCTCGGCTTGGTTCTTGTAGACCCCGAACAGGACGGTTGGGTAAGGTTCAATGTCGTGGTATTCGTCTATCCTCAGTGGATGTCCGACGGAGTTGCATACTCTTCCGTTAAGCCAGCCATAAGAACTCCATGCCCTTGGAAGCCTCCCTCTGTCCGAATGCATTTTTCCACGGGCCATCACGCCCAACCACCATCAAGTCCCATCCTTCGTCTCGTATCTCGACGTTTAGCGGAACTGCGTTTTGTCGCACCCTCGGTTAGCAATCACGTTCCCCTTCCTGGGTGTCCAGCCTGCCTGGCGCGTGGAAAGGTGTTCGCATACCTTGTTGAAGCCGATGTCCTTGGCCTTCTCACGGAAGCACTGACGGCACAGGTTGAGGTCGTACTTGCGGATGAGACCGGCGGTGTGCTTGCAGACACGGCTGTGAAGGGGGGTAAACGTCAGCACTTCGTCCCTGATTCTGAACAGTCCCCTCGGCTCTCCATGTTCCTTCCACCAGAGATCCAAATCGAACGGGGGAAAACGGGGTATCCGTACCAGCTGCGAGAGCCCTTGCCGTACGTCCGAGGACGGGAGTTCCAGACACTATGATAAGTCAGTAAAAATGCCCACTAATTACAGATAGACAGTAACGGACGATTCGTGAGACATCTTCACTGAGGTTATCGAGACGCTGAGTGGGTGGTGGAATGGTAACCAGAGTTGAAGGCGAGATGGTCGTCGGCGAGAGGCTCGAAATGGGTTGTCTGGACGGATGATTATCGAGTTCGCGAAGTAAATTTTTCCAGGTTTGTGGGCAGACTTCACAGTGGGTTCTCATTGGACAGGGTCTGGCAGCCCCAGCCGAGAGGGGGGGGGGGGGGGCAGCCGGCCTATGCAGAATGGATTAGCCGATGAGGATGAGAGTTATGTAAGCCTAGAGACTAGTCTCGCGATAAGGCCAGCGCTAGCGATAAGAAAGAACACTAGGACACCCTGCAAAGCGCCACCTTGCCGGATGGTCGCTGCTGGAGAACAAGGGGCATAGCTCTGTGACGTTCACCTGCAAAGTGGCTTCTTTTAAACAGCACCTTAAACGACTGATTTCAAAGCACCAGCTTACAACACCGCTCTTCTCGACTGCTGTATTTATTTCCAGCAGCTCGCTACCACCTCACGTCGATCAGGTATCGCATCGCTCAAATCACTCCCCCTAACAAAGTCATCAAAAGCAACAATGGTTGTCCTCAAGAGCTTCGTGCTCGGCGCCATGGCGGCCACTGTCGCCGCCAAGTCTGCCGTGCTTGACCTCATCCCCTCCAACTTTGACGACGTTGTCCTCAAGTCTGGCAAGCCGACTCTGGTCGAGTTCTTCGCCCCCTGGTGCGGCCACTGCAAGAACCTGGCTCCCGTCTACGAGGAGCTCGCCACCGCTTTTGAGTCGTCCAAGGACGTCCAGATCGCCAAGGTGGATGCCGACGCCGAGCGTGACCTGGGCAAGAGGTTCGGCATCCAGGGATTCCCTACTCTTAAGTGGTTCGACGGCAAGAGCGACAAGCCCACCGACTACAAGGGAGGTCGTGATCTCGAGGCCCTGACCGCTTTCATCACGGAGAAGACCAACGCCAAGCCCCGCAAGAAGTACACGCCGCCCAGCGCTGTCAACATGCTCTCCGACGAGACCTTCAAGACCACCGTTGGCAGTGACAAGGACGTCCTCGTCGCTTTCACCGCTCCTTGGTGCGGACGTACGTCTTGACTTTCTATTCTCCGTGCTCCTCTTGCCACCGGCAATGCTGACTTACCATCATCCAACAGACTGCAAGAACCTCGCTCCCATCTGGGAGACCGTTGCTCAGGACTTTTCTCTCGACGATGGCGTTGTGATCGCCAAGGTCGACGCCGAGGCCGAGAACAGCAAGAGCACCGCCGCCGCCGAGGGCGTCACTTCCTACCCGACCATCAAGTTCTTCCCTAAGGGCTCCAAGGAGGGCGAGCTCTACACCGGTGGCCGCAGCGAGGCCGACTTCATCGAGTTCGTCAACAAGAAGGCTGGCACCAACCGCACCCCCGGCGGCGCCCTCAACGCTGTTGCTGGCACCATCGCCGCCCTTGACAAGATTGTCGCCAAGTACACCGGAGGGACCAGCCTTTCCGAGGCTGCCGCCGAGGCCAAGAAGGAGGCCGAGTCCCTCAAGGACCAGGCCCAGTATAAGTACGCCGAGTACTACGTCCGCGTCTTTGACAAGCTCAACAAGAGCGATGGTTACGCCCTGAAGGAGGTTGCCCGCCTGGAGGGCATCCTCGCCAAGGGTGGCCTTGCCCCCGCCAAGCGCGATGAAATCACCAGCAAGACCAACATTCTCCGCAAGTTCCTCCAGAAGGTCGAGGAGAAGGTCGCCGGCGAGAAGGAGGAGTTGTAAGGCACTCGGCCGACGATGTTTTCAGATGCATCTTGAACTTTTGGGTATCGGAAGGTTTAGGAGGTTGAAAAAAGCAAGCACAATGCAACTGAGCGGATTTCGCTCCAGTTGATGATTTGGTAGCATAGTGTACCGAAGACGACGAAATAACATCAACAAGTAAAAGTCAAAGTTTGCTCATGAACCCGGCCGTCACGTCCAACTCTAGTGATGCCTTTCCGTGAACCCTGAACGCCGACGTCATGCTTCCTCGCAACCCTCGTGACTGCAGACCGCGGCTAAGAAGACTTGGGCGGGCCGCCCTCCTTGTCCTTGTTGGCCAACAGGGCCGCTTCAAGGTTGTCCAGGCGGCGGGACATCTCGTCCACTGTGATGGGTGTCAAATCGGCCTCTTCCTCCCGAGGTCGCTCTGGCGGGTTTCCACGCCGACGGGTTTCACTCACTCTTTGCGAAAATCTCACTGGACACTCCGGCGAACTTGTTGGAGATGGTGTTGAGCAGCTCCTCGACGGCGGCGTTGACGTCCGCCTTGGGGTCTTCCGAAACCTGTGTAACACGTTGTCCAAAGTCAGCCGTCCCCCGTCGGGACAAGGGGCCTTTGGGGATGAGTGGGCGGACACGGTTCACTCACCGCAGACTGGGTTGCGCTCGAGTCGGGGTTGTTGGAGGCCATCTTTAGCGGCGTGGTTCGAGTGTTGTTGAAGAACTGGTCAAGTCTGCGAGGTTTAATGACGCTGAGTTGGGGCGTGCTCCTCGTGTTCCTCGTGATTGCTTTGCGGTGTCTGAGGCGATGGCGGGGTACTGATTGCTTGCGCAGTTGGGCCCGACAAACATTCCAGGCGAGACACTCCCCTGCGGGTCGATTAGTGCAGCTGCGGCGCCAGAGAGGCGTGTACTTGGGTGCCTGCTTCAGCGCCAACAGGGGATGGCAAGAGCCAAGACGCACGCTGAATACACCTCCCTAGGTACCTACCTTAGGTAGCTACCTGCCTAGGTACCTAGACCAATTGCTCCGGGAGCCGGAACCCGAACCGACGCCCGCCAACGGTCCGCTTTCAGCTCGAGGCAACCTCAGCCGATGCCGTCAGCTGTCTTCAAGCATAACTTTCGCTCAACAGTGTTCATCCCGACATCCTGACAATCCGCATCGCAGCACACCAACAAACAGTTTTCAAACCCCCGAAGCCCCTTCTCTGTCCGCCACCACTGACAACCCCGCCGGCCAGTGTAGCAGAACGATGGCCACGAGGTGAAGCGGCAACAAGGCACGCCGCCCAACATGCCCTCGTACCCTTTCGAAAGCCCGCGTCCCGTCGTCCTCGGGCTCGCCATCGTCGGCCTCCTCTGGATCCTCCTCGCACCGGGCACCGGCGGCGCGTCCCTCTTCTCCGCCTCCGACCTCGCGGTCCAGCGCCTGCAGAGGCACCGACACGCACTCGACCTGCTCAACACCTCCAGATGGGGCGACTTCGCCCCGCGCCAGAACGGGTCGGCCACGGACCCGCTGCCCAGGTCTCTCAACCTCACGGGTTTTCGCGCCCAGGACGGGTTCGCATGGGACGACCTCGAGCGGTTCCGGGAGCGATGTCTGGAGTGGAGCCACAACGCGATCCCGCCCGTCGGCGGCGTCAACCTGTGGGACATTGGCGAGGGTGAGGCCGTCTGGCAGAACGCCACGGGCGCCGTCAAGGGGACTTGGGTGCGCAAGGAGGCCACGTCCAAGAGGGAATGGACAAGCTACAACCTGACCACCATCACGCCGAGCTTGCATTGGAGCGGCTTGCAGTCGGAATGGGCAAGGAATATCACCGGCGACGAGGGCAAGATCCTGATGGACCTCGTCGATACCGGGAGGCACGGGAGAGAGATAGCATACCAGGGCGTCGTCGAGGACGGCGTCGCCTCATCCGGCGGCAAGGTCCGCAGCGCCAAGGCCTCCGTCACCATCGAGGACGTCAAGGGCAGCGGCGTCAACTGGGAGATGCGGCTGCACGGCGTCCAGTGGCCGCGCCAGGGGGCCATTCTGCTGACCACGACGAGCGAGAAGTTTGACGGCATCTTTGGTCTCCCGCACCTGACGCCGAGCTCCGACTTCTTCCAGTCGAGTCAGCGGCTCCTCAATGTGACGCTGGCCGAGGTCCTGCGGAGGAAGGAGAAGGAGGTGTTCAACGACGGCGTGATGCCGTGGACGTCGGACCTGTCCAACCCGCCAGACACCCTCAACCCGGCGCCACACTGCGAATACATCATGTATGCCCAGGTGCATCCCCCGGACAGGAGCTACCTGGACATGAAGGGTTTCCGCCCGACCAGAGAGGGCATGGCCAAGATCATCAGCGACATTGAGCAGGAACTTCGGTTCCCCGAGGGCGCGCCCATCCGTGGGGTTCCGGAGCTACAGCTCTCCGCCATTATCTGGTCGCCCGACTGCGCCTTCTTCCTCGAAACAAAGGGCCCCCCGGACTTTTCTCCCGTGGACGGGCAACATCTGCGAGGCATGAAGACTGAAATCATCTACCACAAAATAAGAATATGGATCCTCCTCTTCGCCGTGGTGATCCTCAGCCAGGCGCTGCTTCTCAAGCAGCAGATGAAGGAGTCTGCGACGCCGTCCACCATGGGCCGCATCAGCTACTCGACCATCAGCATGATGGTCATGGTCGACGGCGGCATCTTCGCCGCCGCCTCCATGTGGGCGCTGGACGCCAGCATCACGTATCTGGAGTCTCTGTCGCTCCTTTTCGCCGCTTTCCTGTCCATGTCTCTGGGCGGCTTTTTCCTGGCGGAAATCCACAAAGTGCAGGAACCCGAGAACAGGCGGCGGGCCGAGAGAGAGCAGCAGCAGGCCAGCAACGATACGTCGGCGCGCACGGCGGCCACTTCCCCGGCGACCGTCGAGCCCGACTCCCTCCCGCTGCCCGTCACCGCGGGGCCTCGCAGGAGAGCGCCGTCGCCCCCGGTCATCGTCCCCTTTGACCAGGACGTGGACGCCGAGGTAGCGGACGCCGCGAACGGCGCTGCGGCGGTCCCAACAGCGGGCACCGGGGCGGGCGGCGGCGGCGGTCACCGCATCGGGCCCGAGGTCACGTTCCAGGCGGTCATCTTCCGGTTCGCCATGATCGTCTCCCTGATCCTCCTCGTGTCGATCGCGTCGACGTCCTGGTACCCGCGGGTGCGCAACCTTTTTGTCAACAGCGTGGCCATGGTGTACTTCTCCTTCTGGGTGCCCCAGATCCACCGCAACATCGTGCGGAACTGCCGGCGCGCGCTGACGTGGCAGTTTATGATCGGGCAGTCGGTGCTGCGGCTGCTCCCGTTCGCCTACTTTTACGTGTACGAGAACAACTTCCTCTTCGCCGAGACGGACCGGCGGGCGTTCCTCGTCTTCTGCGCCTGGCTCTGGATCCAGCTCTGGGTCCTGGCGTTCCAGTACGTCCTCGGGCCGCGCTTCGGCGTCCCCAAGAGCTGGACGGCCGACGCGTGGGACTACCACCCGGTCCTGCGCGAGGACGGCGTCGAGGCCGGCGGGCTGCCGATCGGCTTGCTGTCGGAGCCCGGTTCGCCGTCGCTCGACCGGGTCCGATCCGGCGGCGAGGACAGGAAGAGCGGCAGCAACCTGCGGGCGATCGACTGCGCCATCTGCCGCGAAGTGCTCGAGGTGCCGGTCATGCGGGCCGGCGAGGAAGACCCGGCCGGCGGCGGAGTCGTGGGCGTCTTTACGCGAAGGAACTACATGGTGACGCCGTGCCGGCACATCTTCCACAGCGCCTGTCTGGAGGAGTGGATGCGGTTCAGGCTGCAGTGCCCCATTTGCCGGGAGGAGCTGCCTCCCTTGTAGCGGTGTGGGCGCGCATGTACCTATGTATGATAGCAGAATGCGACAGAGACGCCCTTTCCCAGCGTTCTATCTTTTGCCCATCCATCCCACGCGGTGTGCTGCCAGGTGGGCGCGATCGACTGCCATCGTACGTGTCTCCTATCAGATGCTACGCTATGCCCATAGACCGTTATAGGTTACAGGTACACTCGAGGAGGGATTCCGGTCAGGAGATCCAGAACAGGTTGCGTTCGAGTCGACAGGAACGCTAACGCTCGCGTGTCAGACGCCCCATCCGCCGTTTCCTCCCCCCCGACAGGATGGTCAACACGGGCAGGACCCAATCACCGGGCCAGGATGCCGGTACCTGGGTAGCATTCAGCGTTGACGGGTTCTCGACCCTGGGCTAGCCGGAAAGCCAGATGTGTATGCCTGAAGCCAAAAACATGTCCGAGGACCGATTAGGCGAGATAGAGAGAAATGCAGAGAGAGAAAGAGAGAGAGAGAGACGTCGGCGGGTGCTCCGTGTCAAGACTCGGGAGGGGGGGGAAAGTCCTGCTGCTTGCTCGCGGAGTTTGGTTTGCCCAACATTATTAACCACCCTTCTTCATTTTCGGTCTCTTGTTCTCTTTTTTTTATTTGATTTTTGTTTTTCTTGGATCCGACGTTCCTTTCGTCCTCTTTTTTATTATGTTTTTTCAACCCAATTTATCGGGTTGCAAACCCACCTGCCCACCCTGACGGAAAACGGCTTTTCCTCACACCGCCCCAGGGTCATACCTGGGAGCAGGGCCGCGATGTTGAGCCCGCCCCCCCACATCCGGGTCCGCTCTGCGGCACGGCAACGAACGACCTTTCATCCAAGCCCCCCTCCCCCCTTCGACGTCGACGCTTCATGACACGGCGCAGCCAGCGCATCGGGCTCCCCCCTCCCTCCCATCCCCTCCCCCCTTGGTGTTTAAGTTTCTGCTAGCGCCTCCCCATTGGAAATCGACCACATCCGCACTCCGAACCCCCAATATCGTGACCTAGTGCTGGTGCCCCCCGTCTGGCGATAGGCAAAACTACCCAAGGTAGCAGCGGGTGCCGTTTTCCTGCTTGTCGGCGTGTCGCACGCTCCGTCCTCCCCGTCTCCTGTTCAGCCTATGGCCTTTATGGCGTACTAGGACGTCGCCTATCATACCTCTTCCTCCTCCTCCTCCTCCTCCTCCTCCATCCTCCTCCAGCGGTTTCTATCCCTTGATTGCTCTACCGCGCATCCACTTTCCACCGGTTTGGTCACGCCCTCCCACCCCCTCGCCCCCGAGCAGCGTTTTTTTTCGTGGCGGGCAAGGCAGACAAGCGCCTTTTTGGTTCCCCCTGTTCGTCGCGCAATCTTTCCCTCCCTCTCTCCCTCCCACCGCGAAGGCGAGACGGAGAAAGGACCCCAAGGGTGGGGGGTATTCCGGCTGCTTCATCGTCGTCCGGCGAGCCGTGTACTTGAACCCGGCCGCCCCCCCTCCCCCCTCTCTCTGTCTCTCACGACCCGCTCACAATAGCAGCTCGTGTCTGCTACAGACTACACACACACACACATCACACCTCGCTCTCAATATCGCCAAGTGAGTGCACCACCAAATCGCCACACACACACACACACACACACGATGGACACGCTTATGAGGCGGTACCCCGCCGGCTACGTCGAGATCATGGGGAGCGTGTCGGTGCAGCTGGTGTACCTGGCCGTCGGGCTGGTCCTCGAGCAGCTGCGGCCGCCGTACGCCAGCGAGACGACGCCGGCGATGCTGGCGCAGAGCCTCCGGAACCACGTCGTGGCGACCCTGACCCACGTCGCCTTCGTCGTCGCCATGGGCGGCCGGTCCATGCTGACCCGGACCTTCGTTCCGCCCTACTCATTACCGTCCGCCGCCGAGGTCGCCCGGGACCTCGCCGTCGGCCTCGTCCTGCGCGACGCCGTCTTCTACGTCATCCACCGCCTGTGGCACGCCCCCGGCGTCTACCGCCGCGTCCACGCCAAGCACCATGAGATCCGCCACCCCGGCCGCCACCACGTCCTGACCATCAGCTACATGTCCGTCGCCGACTTCATGTTCCTCTACGGCTTCCCCGTCGTCGGCATCGCCAAGCTGCTCGAGATGAACCTCGCCACCACCCTCGCCTTCTCCTTCATCTCCGCCGTCGGCGAGCAGGTCAAGCTCCTCTGGGGCGACGAAGGCCACGACGACCACCACCTGCGCCTCGCCCCCAACTACGGCGTCTACGGCCTCATGGACGCCCTCTGCGGTGACACCGGCCCAGGTTCGTGATTCTCTACTCTCCTCTCTCTCCTCTCCCCTTCCCGCTCTTCGTGTGTGTGAGTGAGTGTGTGACGGCTGACAAGGTCCACATAGTTGCGAGGCTCGTGCGGAAGAGCCGTAAGGAATGATTTCAGCGAAAGGGACGACCCGTGCAGACGGGTTCGGAAGCAGTGCGCGTGTAAACGAACGTGCCTTTTTTTTTTTTTTTGTCTAACGAGAACTTGGATACCTGGATGAACAGTATTGGGGCGGCTATACAGGAAGAGCCCCCCCTCCCCTTTATCGAGTCAGGGTTGGACATCAGCGCCACGACTATGTCAATTGTGCTCAAAGCAGGGGATTTTCACATGCGGGAAACGCCTGAAGAAAGGAAAGGCTGATGGGGAGCAGCAATACATACGCACGATCGGCCCATTATATTAGTGCCCACCATACATCTTCTTAATTTCTTATATACGGTCCAGCCTGAAAGTCGGCGACGCGGAATCAATCCAATACAATCTTTTTTCGACCAAGGACCCGGGTTCGTAACGGCTATGACAAGTGACACCCTAGCACTGTTTGCCTGTGAATTTGTGGCGGGTACTGCCAGCGGGAGAGTGGAAGACCTTTGCCCGCCCAAGAGGGCAGTGGTCTGTCTCTGGGCCGACGTGTTACTGGCAGCACGTATGTGTCTTCAGAACAAGATTGAGGAGCGCAAGAGATGTATCCTCGTGCGAGGAAAGGCTTCAGAAAGTATTCGTCCACAGAGCGTACCGGTCCATCCGGACATGTGGCCCCCAAAGGCCCTCGATGCGATGCTGGACGGCCACGGGGCCTTTGACGAGCTCTTCCCCGTTTCTCCCGTACAACAATGGCCGTTGTGGAGCCGAGGAAGGTTGGCCCACCCCCCCGTACCGGAAGCCTGGGTCGCACCTCGGGGGAGTCCGAGCAGCAAATGACGAGACGGGACATGACGCATCGGCACCGTCCTGGTGGGCGAGATCGGACAGGGGGGAGAGTGGGTCGTCATCAAGATCAGTCGATCCCCGGCCCCCTCGCAACCCGGCTTTCTTCTAAAGATCTTACAAAGGGCAACACCGTGAGACAAGGGACGGTAAGGCTATGTTGGCACTGCCGGACGTGAGACGAGCCGCCGTTTTGGCTCGTGGTTGGAAAGGGGGGCGAATGCCTACGTCGCGCGATCGTTTGTGTGGGGTTTCCTCCACGATGGACATGCCCATCAGTCAGATGTATCGGTGCGTGTGTGTATGTGTGTGTGTGTGTGTGTGTGTGTGCGCGTCTCCAGGTACTCGGTCATCTCGTCACTGTATGAAGTCATGCCTAATTGCCAACGTCGAAGGGGAACGAAAAGGCCCGACCAGGGTGGCGTCAGAGGGACCCTATCACAGCCACCAACGGGCATGGCATCTTAGTGATGCCCCCCCCGGCGGCCGTAAGCACAGCCTGCCATTAGGTGGAACGTTGGGACCATGGCGATGCCAGCGATTTCCTCGCTTCTTTCTGACATGCAGCTTAGGCGCATCGGTACGTGCTGGGGGGGGGACTGGCCCGTCACCTCGCGCTAATTTCGCAGTGAAGACAGGTGGGACAAGGCGTCTCGCAAGGCAGCACGTCCGCCTGCTTGATCTGTCCTGGGCCGGAGCTCGCGATGCTGGGTAACCAGTACCTGGCAGGAGGGCCTGAGAGAGATAGCCGCGGGCTGTTGTGGATCAGACGCCGTCATCCAGAGGCTGATGCATGTATTCGAACCCAGGCACACATGCCCTACATCGATTACCGCCAACGGACATGTCCGAGAGACGGTATCCATCGACGTGCAGATATGTAGGTGCGACGCCGGACCGCGGTGATTTTGCCCATGCAACTTCATCGGGCCCCGACGGAGACACACCGCATCATGCCATGGCGTTGATCGCGTAAATTCCACGAGCGTGGCAGGTTTGGCCGCTCCCGACTGCCATTGGGGGCCACGGCACCAACACCTTACATTCGTAGGGAATCTGGAGTACCATGGAAGTCGAACAATGGGCATGCTGACGAGGTCACCTTTCAGACTACCTGTTCCGAGTATCGTGTAAGTCTCACTACCCGAACGACGCCGGCCCGCAAAGGTTTGAGACCTGGCGTCAGGTGTCTTTGATTCAAACCCCAACTCCAGAACGGGTAGCATGTCCGCGGGCCCCAAGTCCGCGGTCGGGAGCCTAAGCATTCGTGTCCCTCGCGTGTCATCGAAGTTAGCAGAGAGGCGTCTATGGATGCGGTGTCGTGCGTGCGTGCATGCGTGCCTGGGCGCGGGAGCGCCAATAGAACCGGACAACGGACCCCTATCAAAAGGGAAAGCTGGTTGGAACTTGACGTCTCAGACCCTGAAGGAACTGTCCTTCGGGTGACCATCCATCGGGTAGCAGGGGAATCTGTCTGCCACGAACAGTTGGCGAGCATGGGACGTCTGCTGGTAAGCCCGTGCCCACTTGTGTGTCAGAGACGATGATCGGGTAGGGCTGAGGAAGGTGCAGACAACGAGTGTCGATGCAGCGAGGTTCGATAGGATGGTTCGATGCAGTCGGCAACCATGAGCTCCTCTGCCAAGTTAGAGACAGAGCGTGTCTGCTGGGTCGATGGCGGCGCAGCAGCGCTAAGGCGGGCGATATGTAGGCGTACTCGACGCGGATTCCAGTGGTGCTATTGGACGCGGGTAGGAGGCCGCCCTAGCCAGAATGCCAACCGCAGGGGGATATGGACGGCCAATGCATGGATGGTTTCCCGGCCACGTACCGGCAGGGCATTCGTTGACGTTATTTTCTCCGTGTTACGCGTAGGGCTGAGATGGGTGTACCTAGGTCGAGGAGGGAGACTTGCCGTTTCGAAGTGAGAGGGAGACGTGAGAGATGGTGGGCTCACTCGGAGCGATGAATGCATTTGAGACCCCTCCAATCGCAAGCGCGGAGGCAGCATGACTCCCTGTTGCACGTGGCGCAGCGGACATGGCCGAAGTGGTGACTGAAGCCGAGACATTGCGCGCTCTACAGACCGGCCTAACTCTGGCTGCCCTTATTCGGGACAAACGACCGGCGGAGGAAGGAAGACGAGAGGAGACGAGGGGGTTGTACTATGTATATGGTGGTCAATGGCTGGGAGAAAGTTGCTGATCAGTTGGATACTTGCACAGGAACATCCAGTCGCTGGGTGGGTACGTTGGGATGACCAGTAATACTTCCTCAATCGGGAAAGAGCTTGTCACAGGGTACCTTGGGGACCTGTCTGCGGGGAGCATCCATCTGAGACCTAGCTGCGATCTTTGTCCTCGCGCAGTGCTGTACGCCGTATATCTTCGTGAATGGTCGGGACGCGGATCCGTGCGACGCATTTGCGCAACCATGTCATTCCGACGGTGATGGGAACTTGGTCATTGACAAATGGGCTCAGGCTCCGTGTCTGCCGGCGGCTAGTTTCTTTTTAGCCCGTGAAGCAAGTATACCTGATAGCAACGACCACCCGGCAACGCTCGCTCTACTGCTGAGGTTGACGAATATCACCACCCAGCCCAAGTGGCCAGTGACGAAGTTGTCGCATTTACAAACCGTTCCTGCCCCCCTCGATCCCCTCAGGCACAAGCCTACTCCCGAAGAGACAGGAGGCTTGGCTAACACAGCGCCGTCAAAACGGGCCGCCGACGTCCGCCGGATACGAAAACTCGTGCGTCATTGGTAGTGCGATTGGCGATACGAGGAAGAGACACGGATGACTGCAGGTTTTTTCATGCCAAGAGGACAGCGGGGGTGTGCCACATGCAACCATTAGCCAGCCAAGCTCTTCCGGGGAGAGAGTGTTTGTCGTTGGCATGGCCTATCTGTAGGATGCGGTAGCGATTGGGCCTACCATTAGGCCTCTTGTTGCTCGACGTATGAACTCTCTATCCGGGAACTCGACGATTGGCCGTCTTAACCACCTTCACCTTGGAGGATCGCGGTATCTTGGAACCTCATAGACGTGGTGCCGGCCTTGCTGAGTAGCAGAAGGGAAGGAATGACAATAATGCTCGACTCGGGAAATGAGATTTAAGACGTGTATACAAAAGACAGGAGATTGTGAAAACCACACGTCTTGCTGAAGCGCAACCGCTGGTTCCTAACGCTTGGGCGCCGGTCCCCAACTGCCGCCGACCACGGGGACCGCCACAGCCCTCGACACGGGTCTGCAGGTCCACCATTCCGACTTCGCCGGCGGCTGGAAGCTGACACACGCCGGCGTCTGCGCATTGGTTTGGTACTGTAGAGACAGTTAGTCAGGGAAAACGATTCTGCCACTGCGCCAGTCCCCAGAGACACCCATGTTAACGCACCTATTCCAGGCTCCCCTGTCAGGACACAACCTCGGCTCTCGACGAGGCGGTCAACCCAATACATAGTATACGATCTCTGGACGCGATGACAGTCGCATCGGCCAGCAACCTGGGCTAGGATGTCCAGTGGGTCGCGGGCGAGGGCGGAAGAGGACCCTCGCTACCTATGTCAGATGAAGTGCTTGCGAGGGTGGAGGCGCTAGCGGTTGATGGCGTGGTGAAAGACGCCCAACCCAGGGTCCCGCATCCCGCCAAAGGCATCGCCCGCAGAGCCAAGGAACTGGTGGTTGTAAGCCGGCGGCGTGTGCTAACGGTGCGCTGCGCGGGTCGAAACTCCGGGCGGCTTCGGAGGTACAGTTGTCTCGAGAGAAGAGCTCAGCGCTGTGATGAGATTCCATCGTCGGATCTTATGCACATAATTCGGGGACTCACTCCCCATAGCTAGTCTGATGCTTCGCCTGTCTCGACAAGGACAGTTCCGAGTCCATATTTTATCTTGGCGTTCCCGAGGTTGCAACTCTTACAGGGCAGCTGGTCCGCATTAGTTTAGTTTCGAACGACCCAGGACAACAAGCCATGGCGATGGTTCAATGTGACACTTACCGGGCATTATATTGATTTCGTAAGAAGGCCTTATTTCAGCAGGTCGCTTGGTAAGCCCGGCATGGGTCGGTTGGTCGGACGGGGCACAGTCACGAGCGGAGCGCGGACTAGACCTCTCCTTGACTCGTTAAAGCGACTTGGTGACTAGAAAAGACTGACGGACTGACTGACTGACTGGAGTGTTGGGCCGCGGAGAGAGACTGCGAGGCAATGAGAGGGGGGGTACCCTGTCAAACAATCAGGTAGTTTAGATACGAAGTAGGTAGGTACGGAACGGTAGGTACGTACAGGAGGGAGGGCACGTGTGTGTCGGCGGGGAACCCGCGGCTACCCCACTTGCCATTTTCTCCACGCAGTAGGTACGGATACAGTAGGTAAAGTACCTAGGTAGGTAGGTAGGTAGGTAATTTAGGTCCCTCCCTGGAAAGCGTGCAGGACGAGGGGACTGCAACAGGGTCAGCACTGCCACAGAAACCAAGCTGGGTGGGAAGAGGCTAGCCAGTACGTGATTGATATCACAACTCGAGGGAACTAGAACATGTAGGTGACGAGGGCGAAGATGAAAACGTAGCTAGTCATCTGGCGTGAGTGTGTGGGCGCAACAAATCTGGGTAGGTTGCCAAAGGACAGTTGCAAAATGGCACAAGCACAAGGGGAGGGGAGGGAATAGGATGCAGGCTGTAGATTTGGGAGACCACCCACGGATACATACATAGTAGGTGCCAGTTACGAATATCCGTAGACAGCAAACACATCACACTCTGTGTTCGTGAACTACCTCGGTACATGGAACGTATAAGAACAGGGGGACGTGTTCAGGAGGGCCACCAGCGTCGTATCTTGTTCTCTCTCTCTCTCTCTCTCTCAGAGGTTTATGCGTTATTTTGGTTCTGCTTTTGAAATAGTAATCAATGAATGAAACATGCGGCGGCCCGCTCACTCGACGACCGGACGTCGCGCCGGCGTCGTGTCCCGTCCCCTATTGTGCCGACAAGGCAAAGAGATATGTTCTTCGAACCGGACGCGCACAAACAAGGCGGCAAGGTGTCACGACGAGAGCGGAAAGAGCAGTCAGTCAGCCAGTGTCAGTTGAGACAAGCCTAGGCACGACTTCAAAGTACTGCCCGCTACCTAGGTATACTATAGTACCTATGTAGGTAGGTAAACAGACGGGCAGGTAGAGTAGGTACTTGACACACCACCCCTGCATGGCTTGTACTCGGCCAACAGCACGAGGTACCTACTTACCTGGAGCTCTGCACAAACCGACGACGCACAGTAGCGTGCAATGCATGCGGTGCGGTCCAGAGGCATTTGACGGCTGGTATCGCGTTGCACCAGGGACAAGCTCGGTACGACCAGTTAACTGATCAGAAGCTTCTCGTGAGACGTTAATTTTTGCTCGTGCCCAACTCTTTATCTTTCTTGTCTAGCAGCACGGAATGTTGTGCCATTAGGCTTAACAATCTCTAGCGTTTCTTCTATGCTGGCGATGCTCGACTTGTAGCTTAGGCATGTGTGTATGTACACGCCATACCAAGTACCATACACTGCGCGTATACATACTTGGCTAGGGAACTTTGCTCCAGCGTGCACAGTGAAGACACGGTAACTAACGCCTTGTCTTGTCTTGCCCGACCTGGAAGGTTTCCTCTCGGTGCTTGCTTGCTTGTTTCGTTTGGTGGGACGTCCCCCTTATATCCTTTGCCGCCTGTAGATACCTAGGGCTGCTAGGTAATAAAGCAAAGCGTCTCCTACAACACTAACAGGCCGATGCCGAGTCCCGACCCCGACGCCGACTTCTTTACACCCACCCACCCACGCACTCCATACTCTCTTCTGTTCTTGGCTACCTACTCCGTACCTAGTAGATAGACAGTGACTGAATGTCTCTCGCTTCTGTTGCCTCGCTCTTGACGAATGGTAGCCCGTCGACTTGTCGCTCGGCTGCAATAAGATACAGTTTCCGCTTCCCTCCCCTTTGCTTCTTCTGTAACCTCTCCACTCCTGCACTCAAACATCCAATGTCGGCATCGGCACATCGACCTGACCCCATATCGTCACCGTCACCGTCACCACTTTAAGCAAGCAACATCGCCAAATATTCTCTGATCACTGCCCCCTCTTCCTACCCCTGGTCGCGCCCTCTCCGACGCTCCCCACGTCAGCCTGCTGCCCGCCCTCCGGTACATGCCAAATCGACATTCGAGGCCTGCATGCATCGCAGCGCAGCACGGCAACGTATCCCATACTCGTCCTACCTACTTGTATGTAGGTAGGTACCTATGAACCGCCAGCCTCTCCCTCCACCGTCACCATCGCACCGCCTCGCACCACTCACACCACAATCGACAAACATCCCGGTTCACGCCTGCATTCTGCTGCTGCTCATTGCAAGCCCCCTCTAGTGTACCTAGGTAGAGTAGCTGCTTCCCAGACCCCCTGCCTCCCATCCCGTGGATCTCGGCCTCCTCCCCCTCCCTCCCCTACCCCCCCTGGCCTGGTCCTTGCGGGCCAAGCTACTGTTTCGCCGCTCCATGCACCTACGGACCATAGATGCTCACACCATCCATCCGCCAGCCCTATATTACTCTTTCACCCAGTCTCTCGCGGCCCCCAAGCCACTTGTCGTTGCGAATCTGTCCAGCATCTCTGTCATTCCGCATAAACGACAGCAACCTCCAAGTAAATCTTTACATCATTGCCCTCCCTCCCTTCTCAAGACGAAACCAAACCACCGCTACTCATTCTTGCCGACTCGCCTCGGCTCCAGTCAACAAACATCTACGAATACCTAGTGTACCTACACTATAAAGAAGGCCCTGTAAGCCGAGGTGGTTTTTCTCCACTCACATACATCTGTGCACCCCCCGGCCCGCCCGCCCTTTCTTCACCTTTACAGTACTACACTGCCGCTTCAATCACGTACTAATAAACTATATATGTAAGTGCTGGAGCCCAGAGCTTGAACTAGGGGATCCCCCGTTTCTCAAGCAGATCATCCTCGACCTGTTTCCCGACCTGGCCGAAACCAATCCAGGGCTACCCTACCTATCTAACCGCCGAGTTCACAGACCCCCCGTCGTCGCGCCGGCCTTTCGCTTCCCTTGACTGCCCGTCTCCGCACTATCTATCGTCTCTACACCACCACCCACTTAACAAGACTTCCCTCTGCATTGTGGCCAGACTATTTTGTTCTGCTCCGTCATCTTTGTCCAAAGTCGCCAGCACGAATCCCATTGCCGACCAACACATAACGGCCTGTGCGATCCAAAGTTGCGGGCGATGAATGCCTCTGCGCTCTCGCTTCGGCTACATAGACATCATCGTGTATAGGTACCTCAACAATGCCGTCTTACAACAACACCGACGCCAGCTCGGCAGCATCGACCAGCCCCGTCGGCTCCTTCGACTCTCAGCAGAAGCCCAAGAGGGCCAGAACCAGTAAACCCAAAGTCAAGACGGGATGCAACAATTGCAAGTACGTAACCAACCCATCCTGCCGGCTACGAGCTAGCTCCTCGTAAGCCAGATCGACCCTGACATGCTCTGTGTAGACAACGACGCATCAAATGCGACGAGAAACGGCCGTCTTGCTCCCAGTGCCTCCGTTCCAAGAAGACCTGCGCCGGCTACCCGCCTCCCAGCCGCAGCGCAAGACCTCACGAGGTCCTCGCCATTGCTCCGAAACCCCTCGCTCCCGCCCCGGACGGCGTTGTTGCACCTCTCCGGACGTCCCCGATCGAGGGGCTGCCTCCCAGAAGGCAACAAAAGTTGCAGGCTCGCCGCCCAACGCCCCCGAGTGCCCCTTCCGCCGTTACGTTGTATCGGCCCGCGAACAACCTTCAACTGACACCGCAGGAGGGTCTTTACTTCCAACTTTTCCGCTCCCACACCGCCAACGAGCTCTCCGGCTACTTTGACTCGGTGTTTTGGACTCGGACCGTCTTGCAGGAGTGCCACTCCGAAAACGCCATCCGCCACGCCGTTGTAGCGCTCGGGGCCCTCTACAAGACCCTTGAACAGACGCACGAGTCCCCGCCGGGCTCGCCGTCAGAATTGATGAGTCCAGTGGACGGCGCGTACCGGCATTGGGAAGTTGCGGTAAAACAGTACTCGGAGGCCATCAACGCACTCGTCCAGCTCCGCCGGGACCAGAAGTCCCATCGGACGCTGCTCATGGCCAGCGTTCTTCTCGCCTGCTTCGACTCCTTCGTCGGCGACCACAGACAGGCGATTCGGCAGATCCAAACCGGCCTCAGCTTATTGGAGAAGCTCAGGGAAGAGAGGAGAAGGTCGTTTGTGCCCATTTCCGAGGAACCCGTCGAAGAGGAGCTCATCACCATGTTCACCAGACTCGCCATCCAGGCCAAGTCGTACGACATGGCGTTCCATTTCCCCGAGCCTTACGTGATCAGACTGACCCCGCAAACTCCCGAGCTCCCCCATTCGCCGCCCTCGGACGCCGGCAGCTCGCCGTCGACCATGAGCTCCGTCTCGGTGCCCGACCAGTTCTCCAACCTGATGGAGGCCCGCATCGCCTGGGACAAGCTGCTCGAGAAGATGCTTCGGTTCACGGAAACCCTGTTCGTCTATCAGAAAGCCACGGGCGCAAACGGCCCGATGGGCATCCTGCCGAAATCCCTCAAGCAATACGGCATGAGCTTCAAAGGACAGCTGGACGCGTGGTCCGAAGCCTTCGACTACCTCCTCGAGTCTCGCACGGCCCCGGGTGTCAGTTTCCAGGAAAAGGCGGGCATTGCGGTCCTGAAGATGTTCCAGATCATGAGCCAAATCCTGTTCCTCATGACATACAGCGACAGCGAGTCGCAGTTCGATGTGTTCCAATCTCACTTCAAGGCCATTGTCGACCTTGCCTCCGAGGTGGTGGGTGACGAGGAAAGACGGGCAGCGGCCAAGAGGTGCCCCGACCCTAGCCAGTGCCTCCACCGGCACAATCATACGCCCGACATCTTCGGTGGCCACGAGTACAACACTTACCACATCAAGCCGAGCTTCAGTGCCGACCTAGGCATCGTCCCGCCCTTGTTCGTGGTTGCGACCAAATGCCGTCATCCCGTTATTCGACGACAGGCCATTCAGCTTCTCAGGAGCAGCGCCCGTCGGGAGGGCATGTGGGATAGCGAGCTCACGGCACGCATCGGACAGTGGGTTACGACGATCGAGGAAGAGGAGGAGAGGTTGGCGCCATCGCCCGACTCGCGGGCCAGCTTGACGAATGGCAATGCGAGGCAGGGGTCGGTAGAGTTCGACGACGGCACCCCTCTGGGGCCCGGTGGCAACGCTCGTTGGGATGTGCGAAGGGACAGCGTCATCCCGGGCCAGTTCAAATCGAAACGGTCCGTCCCGGAGGAAAAGCGCGTCATGGTTCGAGCGGTGGAATTTGACCTCAGAGCTAGGTTCGCCAACCTGCAGGTCGGCACTCGAGGCATCATCACTGGCATGCCAGACATGCGATCCAGGGTCACCCAGATAACGTGGTAGCCGGTTGCCAGAGGGGGTGGCCGCGTTGGTTTGTTCGGACGATTTTATGCTTACGTTTTACGTTGCGTATTTTGTGTGCTTTTTTGATATACCCCGGCGATTGGTAGAGTAGGTACAGAGGCCATGGAAGCCTGATCATCTTCTCGGATTTCCACTCTCTGCTCTCCGTTTTCCCTTCACCACTGCCTCCCATCGAAATTCATGAGTTATGATTTTGGGGGTTCTGCAGGCGCCCCCCACCCCCCTCATCCCAAACATTTCTTTCTCTCTGTGGGCATGGTTATTGGGTTGACTCATGTGTCGGGGCTGCTGAGTTTGGACTCGGATCAAGCCGTCATTACTATATGGAGCGGGAGGAGTTCATTTTGGGAGGCGTTGCATGGTCCTTAAGAGACAAAAGGGTCAACAACAGGACTGCGCAAGCAATAGTAGTCGAAGCCCACGAGGGTAATTGTAAAAGCGGCAGGAATACGGGCTCGTGCGGAAGCCACGGCATGAACTGTAATCGCTACGGCACGAATGTAGTTTGAAAAAGTTTCCAACGAGCGGGTTGCTCAGGTTTCTGCGTTTACCATGCGCGTGTGATCTCATGCACGGGCGCGACTCGATTGCAAAGGTTTTTCCAGGGACACGATGGCGAACATGTCACTGGTACCGCCCGCCTGCCTGCCTATCTACCTACCTAAGCCTCTTTGGGGGGGGGATTGGGACGACATCTGGAATTGCGGCGCTGGTCTCGCAAGTGACGGGGCTCCCAGGGTTGAGGAGGGGAGGAGGCAGAAACTCTGCCGTTTCGAGGTAGGTACGATACGGCCTTTTTCGACGTGTACAGTGCGAGAGGGACGTTTGGTCGGGCCAGCGGGAAACGGGGAAAATGAAGCAGCGATCATTCTCGGGGCTCCGGTTCGGGCGCGGGTTCGTCCAGAGTCCGGAGCCATCTGTGGGTCGCGCGCGCATGGGGACTGGGGCGGGAGACCCGGGGGTGTCCATCCCGTAGGTAGGTAGGTATCCGGCGACGGTCAGAATCCGTGAGCTGCCGGGGTCTTGCTGGTAAGGGAGGGGTTTTTTTTTTTCTTTCTTTTTCTTTTTTGGCCCGATGCGCCGCCGCGAAATGTCGGCGTCTGGCCCGCGGTGACATCCCGCGCGTCGTGGGCGGTGCAACCGCGGCACCCCCTCTCGGCCTGGCCTTCGCGAAGGATCATGCCGGTGTTCTGAGATGGACCGATTCTCCCACACGGGTTAGGCGTCAAGACCACGTACACACACAGGGCTACGCAGCGGTATACGCACCCAGCGGGACGAAGGAAATCACTCGACGCCTCGGGCTGTGACGCACCAAAACCCTGAAGAGAAATTCCAACGAGCATTGCCTAAAACCAAAACAGAGACAGACGCGGGACGGCGAAAGTAAACAACAACGCATGAGGCAGAGAGGGGGGGAAAAAACAACGAAAAAACAATGGCTAAGGGGCAACGCGACCCCTCAGTGGATCGCGGTCGGTCATTGATGGGGAGGGTAAACATTTAAAAAACAAAAAAAAACAAAAAAAAAAGTCAATGGAGGCCGTCAGGGGCTGCTAAGGAGATTGGGAGAGCCTCTGCATGAAAAACACTAACAGCGGACTCCCGGTCTTGGACGAGCGGGTACCAGGGCATTGCCGCCCAAGAGGGACCGTCTTGTACGATGTACAGGTATGTGTACCTTACCTTAGTTAAGGTACCTACCAGCCTAGCGTGGAGAGAGAGAGAGGGGGAGGGGGGGGGGGGGGGGGGGGGGGGGGGGGGGGGGGGGGAGAAGGCAATGGGAAAATCTTTCGTCAGGCCCCATCGGCGCTGGAGCAATGTCGGCGATCTAGGCCATCAACTGGCAAATTTGCGATGTGGGGGACTGTGAGGCCGAGTCGTGGAGGAAGGTTTTTTCTTTTGGGGGGGGGTTTCCCGTTGTCCCCGCCCCTTCACGGAAATGTCAAAGTTGAACAACACTTGGCAGATGGTGGTACGGGGTTCCATTAAATGGTGCTTGATGGAACCTCGCTAGGCGACCCCTTCCCGGTCATCCAGGACCCTTAATTCTTCGTCGGCGCCGGGCAGGAACCTAAATAAGTAACGGGCTGAGGTCGAGTGTCGTGTTAGTGAGAAGCACGGCTCTGAGGGGAGGAGGGCACGAGATGTGACTTTTTTCTTTCTCTTCTTCTTGCTTCGAAGAAGACTTTTGCAGGAGTCAATTTCTGATTGGGGCTCGGGTCCCATGAAATAATAGGTGCATTCATTATGTACGCAAAAACGCAACCCCATGCACGAGGGCGACTGCCCCGCCATAATTCTCCGTCCAGTGTCCAGTTGTCGGTCCAATGTGATGGATGGCAATTTCTGCGGGCTGCAGAGTGCTGACGGGTGGTGGTTGACCGGACCAGGGGGTGGGGGGAGTGGTGGAGGGGCATTCTGAAAAGTTCGCGATCAACAGGGACGTGGGGATGATCCAATGACATCAGTCACCGCTCTAAACCTTGAAGCTGGTATAGCACAGCACACACACACACACACCGGTTGCAGGCAAGTAGGTTGAACCGGAGGTGCAGATTGGTGCAGGCAGCCCTGAGCTTGCGCCAGGTAGGAAATTTTTGCCAATTTTTTTTTTCTCGTTGCCTCTGTTTGTATCCATCGCAGAACAGCCAGTCGCCTTACCCCACGTCCCTGGGTACCACAGTTCTTTTTTTTTTTTTTCTTCCTCGATCCTCTTTCACACAGATTTTCTCTCCCCTCCCTCCCACCCTCCCGCTTCCACTTGTGAAAGAAAAAAAATATATATACATTAGGAACATATTTGCTAAGCACGTCCCGGCGGCATCTTTCTTATATAAGAGACTTTCCCTCGGGGCGAGGCACACATCCAGTCCGCCGTCTTTTCATCTTTTGCGTTCCCAAAGCCAATTACAACCCCGCCATTGAAGAACGTGAAATCTCAGGAAAATTTACCTCGAGATCCTCCCTTTCTTCTTCACTTCCAATCCCTCTCATAACTTCTCCTCACTTGATTCACACTACCGCCAAAATGGTTGAGATGGTTGATACCGGTGTCACCTACGAGCAGCTCGCCGACCTCGAGCGCGAGTTCGAGGAGGTTGAGAACCAGATCGGTACGTACTGGACTTCCCTCTCGTCTCTCCTTCCAATCCGCCTTGGATCGGGTATCCCCCCCGTGAGGAAAACTTCACCGGCGCTAACATCGTCCCCAGTCCGCAAGCAGTACGAGCTCTCCAAGCCTCTGTACGAGAAGCGCGCCGCCGTCATCTCCAAGATCCCCAACTTCTGGGCCCTCGTCTTCGAGCAGTCCCCCGCCGAGATCGACGAGCACATCCAGCCCTCCGACGCTGCCCTGCTCCTCTCCTCCCTGAAGAACATCGCCGTCTCGCGCCCCGAGATCGACAACGGCCAGGCCAACGGCGACCCTCGCAGCCTGACCATCCGCTTCGAGTTCAACGAGAACGAGTACTTTGAGGACACCGTCGTTGAGAAGACGTTCTGGTACCGCCACTCCAAGTCCTACTCCGGCCTCGTCTCCGAGCCCGTCGACATCAAGTGGAAGGACGGCAAGGACCTCACCGAGGGCCTCCTGTCGCTCGCCAAGAAGGTCTACGACCAGGGCCCCATCACCCCTGGCAAGCTGACCCCCGAGGCCGAGGCTCTCAAGGCCAAGGTCGAGGAGACGGGCATGGGCGGCGTCTCCTTCTTCACTTTCTTCGGCTTTGTCGGCAAGCGCATCTCCCCCGAGGAGAGCGCCGCCACCCTCGCCAAGGAGACGGCCGACCTCCAGGCCCGCAAGGAGGGCAAGAAGACGGACGAGGACGAGGACGACGAGGAGGAGGAGGCCAAGGACCAGGTCCAGTTCGAGCTCGAGATCTGCCCCGACGGCGACGACATCGCCGTCGCCATCGCCACCGACCTGTGGCCCGAGGCGCTCCACTACTTCAGTAAGTCCCTCCGCGCGCGCGCCGCCGTCGGCGCCGCCGACGACGAAGAAGGGCAAGACAGAGACTTACTCTCCTTGATAGCCCAAGCCCAGGAGGCCGCCGAGATGTCCGACGCTGACTTCGAGTCCGACGACGAGGACGAGGACGAGGAGATGGGCGACGCCGACGAGACCACCCCCAACAAGAAGCGCAAGGCTTAGACGATGAACCATGACGATGAAATGCCCATTCCCCCCTACCCCTACCCCTACCCCTACCCCATTTACCCCATTTTACACCCTCTATTAGATATAAAATTCCTGGTGATACCACGATTCATTCCCTGGATAAGGGGAAGCTTTCAATGCAAAATTTCTTTTTTCTTTTCTTCTGTCATACATGTCCTCATCCCAATGCTGCACCGTGACACCGCATCTCGATTCTAGGATCGCCGACACGCAGAGCTCACTCACTTGCACGGGGCCGTAAGAACGCCAGGGCCCAGATCCTGTTGGCCGCGTTGCTGCCGAGCTAGAAGTCGTCTGGTATGAGATTCTCAAGGTGCCCTGACGATAATAGAGAGCGCCGAGTTGTCATGGAACCTCGCGGAGCTGAATTCGTAACGCTGCATGGGCTATATGGCCTTGCGCGAAGGCTCCGGTACTCGTATGAGATTCCATGGGAACGGGGTACAAGAACAAGAACATGGCAGCGGCTGAGTAGCAGGCTTCAAGACGGCTTTCAATGGAGTCGCTCAGGCGTGTTTGATTCCCCACCTACACATGGCCTAGCATGCACTCCAACACAGCCTATAGAGGAAGACGGCGGCGCCACCTCGACCGCGCGGGGGTGGGCGTCGACGCCCGTCCAACGAAAGATCTGTGCATCCGCACCCAGCTTTTGGAGAAGAGGCGTGCCCCAAGCCTGCAGCTAGAGCTGGCGCGGCCGAGCTTCGGCGCCGGAGACACGACGCGCCGGCCCTGACAGGCCACCATGGACGTGCCGTCGCGGGCCTGTCGTTGGGGGGGGGGGCGACGGAGTGGTGTACCATGCACATTCTGGTTTGCGTTTCCTCGGGTCTGTTGAGTCGTTAAGTAGATGGGAGGCATGGCCGGTACCCATGCCCGGGATAATTAAGCTTTAGCTCAAGGTCGGCACTCGGACCCGCCTTCGTCCGTTCTTTGTCCCTTGATTGCCGGCTTCAGGTCGGGTCGAGTACATTTGACCACGCCATGCAATTCGGTCTCGGCATTTCGCCCTATTCCCGAATACGTGATGCCGTAAGCCAGTCTCCGAGCGCCGGATGACGTCCAAAATCTGGGGAAATGACAAAGTTTAGTTGGTGGCGCGCATCACGGACTCCACGCCGGGAGCCCACTGACACCACCGCTTACCCGCGCCAAGGCATCACTCAGCCAGGCGTCCCATCTCCATCACAAGCCCTCTCTCGTGTGTGTTTGTGTTTGTGTTTGTGTGTGTGTTTGTGACACATCCGAAAGCCTAACTCCTCGTTGCGAACGGCCCCCCTTTCCCCCGCCTTCAGTACATAAGATCAGCAACGGCCCGCGCTGTTCTGATGCTTGTTCGCAGAGAAGAATGAGATTGTTGTCATACGCCTCTAGACGAATCTCAAAGCAACCCATTCCCAGTGGAAAACCCCCCTTTTTATTCAGCCAGACGAGGAGTATCAACATGGCGACCGCATACAAGATTCACGTCCCGCCGACAAACACTGGGCTGTGGCAGTTCAAGCAGCAAGACGCCGCTGCGAACAAGGTCTCGGAGCTTTTGCAGGAGGACCTGAAGGTAGGATCTCAATCCTACCGGGCTCGCCGCGACAGATGGGCATACTGACTGTCCGAGACAGAAGCACCACGTCTTCTTTAACCCGGACGGCTTCCATAACCATGTAAGTCCACGTAGGCGCTGCGCACCGACGGGAGCCCACTTCTCTAAGCGCGAACCCAGATCCCTCACCACGTCCTGGCCCTCTACGGCACCGGCGCGGGCCCGGACGCCATCCAGAAGGCGTACGACGGAAACACGGACTACCAGAGGTCGGCCAAGGAAAGCCACGACAGCGTCGTCGACGAGCTGCACGACTGGGAAGGGGCCCAGAAGTACCTGGGCCGTGAGAAGCACTACTCCGACTTCCTCCTCTTCTACCAGCGCGAGATCGAGAGGCTCGGCTGGGAGGCGGCGCTGAACGAGCACCTCTTCAAGGGCGACGAGCGCGCCGACGACATGCTCCAGCGCATGTTCGCGGGCCTCCTGCACCCCATCATCCAGCTCATGTACGGCGTCGAGTGGGAGCAGCCCGCCATCGTCGCCGAGGGCCTGGCCCAGGCCGCCGTGCACAAGAACCGGCTCAAGGGCTTATTCGAAGAGACGGAGAGGCGCGCGAACGAGACGACGGCGGCGGCCGGGGCGTCGATGCCGCGGATCGCGGACCTCGTCGACGAGATCCGGGCAAACCGGAAGCTGGCCACGGCGGCGGCGGCGGAGATGAAGGACGCGAACGAGATCTTTGACGGCGTACTGAAGCGCGCGCCCGAGGAGATGATGGGCGTCACGAGCAAGGTCAAGGTCCTGCCCGAGGAGCTGGACGAGCGGACGGCCGAGATGTTCCACACCGCCTTCTACGTCGCCGGCGGCGCGGCTCTCCGCCCGGGAAAGGAGGCGAAGTGGGACTTCTTCCTGATGTGAGCCCCCCCCCCCCGGGAGCGTCCTGGTCCACGGCCGGAGACGACGAACTGACGTGCGCGCAAGTCACCACATAAACGCGGCGCCCATCTTCCTGAGCATCAACTCCAAGCCCTGGATCTCAACGGAGAACAAGGTCCGTCTGCTGGAGCACAAGATCCGCATGGACCTCATCCAGTACGCGGTGTGCGGCAGCCCGCAGCTGCGCCTGGACCAAGTCAGGTCGTACCGGCCGAAGGACAAGGACCAGGGCAGAGAGCTGGTCTCCAAGCTGTCAGGTAAACAACGCCAACGACGACGACTACGACGACGCCCCCCCGAAGACGTCCCCCCCCCCCCGCCCTTCGCGAGGAAAGAACGCTGACCAGGGTGTTTGTTTGTTTTGCAGACCTCCTCCCGAGATTTCACGCCATCCCCGACGACGGCCACACGATCAAGGTCGCGCGCGCCCTCGGCATCTGCCAGGAGCTGTCGTCCCGGTACGGCGACAGGCCGTGGATCAAGATCAGGGGCGACGACGAGTGGCTCGGCCTGTCCTACATGCTGCTGGACGGGACGGAGCACTACGAGATGAGATGGCTCCGCTCCACCGCTTTCTGGGAGGTAAGCGGAGATTTCCCTCCCCGCCATTGCGCGGCTCGCCGTTGTCTGACCATTCCCATAGGACGTTCCCGATCGCGATTGACTAGCCGGCAGTGCTGCCGGAAAGGATCCAAGATTGTAAGAAGGGACGGGCACACAAAGGGGGGCAGGCGGTCGAGCAAAATATTTATAAAATGGGGGGGTATACATTGTAATGATATCTACAGGATCCCTAGTCCAGACCAATCCATCCATCTCCGTCAGAGTCGCTCTGGCCCCCCTCGTCCGCGTCCCCGATGGCCAGCGTCTTTGCCGGGTGATCGAACGCGGCCAGATCGAGCATCTTCACACCGCCCGCCGCCTCCTTGTCGCTGGCCTGGCCCAGCAGGTAATCCACCATGTACACGTTGTCGTCGGCCAGCCTCCTGATCTCGTCGCGCATCCTCGCCACTGCCCTCGCGACGACCCTCAGCTCGACGTCGACCTTGCTGCGGTGCTGCGTGAGCCAGGCGCCGTGCTTGTCCACTAGCGCCTTGACCCAGAGCAGGCAGAACTCGATGTGCGGCGTCTCCTCCGTCTGCGCGGCGACGAAGCGCAGCAGCCTGGGCACGTATACGACGGGCGTGTCCTCGACGACGAGCGCGATGTCCGTGTGCGGTATCGACAGGAAGACGCGCTTGACGAGGCCGGCCTCGTTGAGGCGGAAGGCCATGACCAGCGCCTTGAGGTAGTCCCTGTCTTTTTCGAGCACGGCGAGCGTGGACGCCGGCGTGATCTCCATGTTGAGGTCGAAGGGGTCGAACTGCAGCTGGTTGTCGAGGCTGTAGATGAGCAGGCCCTCGGTGGAGGCGGCGCAGAACGCCGTGCCCGTCGGCGAGAAGGCCACGCCCGAGACGCGGACCTCCGGCAGCTTCCTCCGCGCCGACGGGTCGCCGCGCTTCGAGCCCGGCAGGGAGAGGTCCCTCCTGTCCTCGGGGTCCGAGGCCTCACCCTGGTCGTCGATGAGGCCCTCGGGCCCCGCCTCGGTGAGGAGCTTGCTGTTGAGGAACTCCTGGGTCCCGGACAGGGACAGGTTGACACTGACCGTGTACTTCTTCAGGAGGACCATGGTGTGCACCGAGTACAAGCAGATGTATTTGCTGTTGCCGCCGGCGAGCAAGCAGCTCCCGTCCGTGCTGTACCGGATGGTGTTGTAGCTCTTCGTCCCCGATACGTTGGCCGCCGTCCTCCGGTCGGTGATCTTGCGCCCGCCGGAGACGTCGCGGCGGCCGTCCAGGCCCGACACCTGCTCGGCGTCCGTGATCGACCAGAAAGAGAGTTGGCCGTCCAGCGTCGAGATGGCCAGCTGCAGCGAGTCGGGCCGCACGGCGATGTCGAGGATGTCGGCCTGCAGCTGCAGGGGCTCGCTGGTCTGCGTCCTGTTGAAGATGGACCAGATCCTCGCGGTGCGGTCCCAGCTGCCGCTGATGAGAGAGTCTCCGTTCGGCGTGAAGGCCAGGGCTGAGACCGGGCCCTCGTGGCCGGTGAGCTGGTCCAGGAGCTGTCCCGTTTGCACGGACCAGATGTGGATGTCGAAGGAGTCCAGAGACCCGGCGGCGACGACCTCGCCGCTGGGGTCGACGGCCATGCACGACCATGATAACCTCGTCGGCGCCGTGAACGTCCGGAAGTTCCTGTATCTGATGAGATCCCACGCCCTTACCGAGCCGTCCAGGCTGGATGTGAAGAGGACGTTGCCCTTTTTGGAGAACTCGCAGGCCGTCACGCCGCTCGTGTGCTCGGTGAAGGTGACGATGCAAAACCCTGACTCGGTATCCCACACCTTGATCTTGCCGTCGTCTGCAATGGTGACGATGCGCTGTCCGTCCGGAGAGTAGACCAGGTTGTTCATGGAGTCGAAGTGGCCCTGCTGCTTGAGGATGTACGACTCGGACTGCCATTCCCACACCAGCAGCTGTCCGAGCTTCGACGCGCCGAACGCCAGCCACTCCCCGCTCTTGTTGATCGTCACAAAGTCAATCTCGTTCTGCGAGATGTTGAGCGTGTGGATCATGTTGAAGTCGGGCATCTCGTACAGGCCAAAAGTGCCGTTGGAGAAGCCGGCGACCAGAAGGTTGGACTCGGGGTGGAAGGTTGCGCACCGCACGTGCGCGCTGTTCTGCATGAAGTAGTGTCGGGCGACGATCCGCCAGCGCATGTCGTCCTCGTCAACATCGACCATCTCGTCCTCATCGCGGACAGGCTTGCCGACGTATTTCCAGTCGAACACGGCGCCGTCCTTGCTCACGGTGTAGATGGTCTCCTGGTCCTCGGAAAACCACGCCCCCACCACGGCTTGCTTGTGGCCGGAGAGCACCGTCGGCACGAACCCCTCCTCCTGGTTCAAGCTCCATATCCTTGCCGTCAAGTCCTTGGAGGTGCTGAGGAAGAACCGGGAGTCGCTGGACCACTCGATGCTGCGCACGTCGTCGAAGTGCTGGGTATGGGTGTGGTATTTGACGAAGGGCGCGAACTCGAGCTCGCCCTCGGCGTTCGCGTCCGGAGTGGACGGCACGTGCCAGACCTCGATCTTGCGACCCAGACCGACTGCGAAGTGACGCCCGGAGGGCGAGAAGGAGAGGGCTGTTACAGAGGAGCGGAACGAAAATCGGTAGATGGCGATCCGGCGGAGGACGTTGGTCAGAATAGCCTGGCCATCTTCGTCGATGGACAGCAGCAGATTGCCTCGAGGAGTAAGGCCGATGCGGGATATGTTCTTTCGATGCGCAAAGGGCAGCGTGTGTGACTTGTTGCTGGGAGCGGCATGTTAGCAAAGAGAGACCTCAGTCGCCGTCGGCGCGCGCGAGATGGAGGAGGAGGAGCATACTTCACGAGGTCGAAGACAGTGACCCTGTTCCCCACGGGCGAGAACAGATGGGTGCCATCGGGGCTGAAGAGCAGGTTGCCCTGGCAGTATACTGTGCCGAGCAAATTGGAGAACTATAAATTGCGCCCAGAGTCAGGAACCGCATGCGACTCGCCGGGGAATGCGCGAAACGTACCTTGAAATCAGTCTTCATTGTCAATTGGCACCCATTTCCTGACCTTTGGAATCGCTGCCGAAAAAAAAAATCCGGATGTACCTACCCAGGTACCTTTGATAATTCTTATCGATTGTGGTGGGGGTCGGCGAATCGTTCATCCTCACCAATGTTTGCTGACGCTAACCCACTTCGGGCTAGACATGCATCTGGTGAAAGCGCCAGGGGGAAAAAGGGGACTGATTGGCAGGGAAAGTGGGTCCTAATTAGTCCCCTGCGACCGGCCCAATGAATGCGCACCTCCCAACCCCAGAAGGCCGGCCAGGGAAATTTGGAGGTGGCACCTTTTGATTCCCCTGAAGCACGAGCTCGAAACCTCCCCAACTCAACAGTCAACACGCCCACACCGCAACCACATCACGAAAACCGTCGCGTGTTCAATTGCAATCCTCGCGGCCCACGATCCTTTCCCAGGCATTACAAACTTCCTTTTGACTTGTTCCATCGTCAATACCGCCCAAAATGGCCCCATCCGCCGCCGAGAGCGCCTCACCGATTGGTATCGCCAACCTCCCTAACCAGCGACACAAGATTGTCGCCAAGCGAGGTGCCGCCTTCACTATCATGGTATGTCGACTCCGGTGCAGCATAAAGCACACGTATTCTCCGGGCTCAAGTGACTGATACAACACCCAGGTTGCGGGCGAGTCCGGCCTGGGAAAGACCACCTTCATCAACACCCTCTTCTCGACGACCATCAAGAACTATGCCGACCACAAGCGCCGTCACCAGAAGCAGGTCGACAAGACGGTCGAGATCGAGATCACCAAGGCTGAGTTGGAGGAGAAGTTCTTCAAGGGTATGCTGCCGTGCTGTTCGGATCACCGATGAATGGCATCATGCAATTAACACGGCCTACAGTCCGCCTGACCGTCATCGATACCCCCGGCTTCGGCGACTACGTCAACAACCGCGACTCGTGGATGCCCATCATCGAGTTCCTCGACGACCAGCACGAGTCCTACATGCTTCAGGAGCAGCAGCCTCGCCGACAAGACAAGATCGACCTGCGTGTCCACACCTGCCTGTACTTCATCCGCCCCACCGGCCACACCCTGAAGCCCCTCGACATCGAGGTCATGAAGAGACTCTGCTCGAGAGTGAACTTGATCCCCGTCATCGCCAAGGCTGATACCCTTAGCCCTGCGGACCTGGCCAGGTTCAAGGCTCGCGTAAGCCGATTTCGCTCCCAAGCCGTGTGAAACAAACATTTGCTAACCGCACCGTGCTACAGATCCGTGCCGTCATCGAGGCCCAGAGCATCAAGATCTACCAGCCCCCCGTTGAGGAGGATGACGAGCCCGCCGCCCAGCACGCTCGCAGCTTGATGGCCGCTATGCCCTTTGCCGTCATCGGTTCCGAGAAGGACGTCAAGACCGGCGACGGCCGCATCGTCAAGGGTCGCCAGTACTCTTGGGGTGTTGCCGAGGTCGAGAACGAGGACCACTGCGACTTCAAGAAGCTGCGTTCCATCCTCATCCGCACTCACATGCTCGACCTCATCCACACCACCGAGGAGCTGCACTACGAGGCCTACCGTGCCCAGCAAATGGAGACCCGCAAGTTCGGCGAGGCCCGCCCCAGAAAGCTCGACAACCCCAAGTTCAAGGAGGAGGAGGAGGCGCTGCGCAAGCGTTTCACCGAGCAGGTCAAGATCGAGGAGCAGCGCTTCCGCCAGTGGGAGCAGAAGCTCATTGCCGAGCGCGACCGTCTCAACAAGGACCTCGAGCAGACCCACGCCCAGATCAAGCAGCTGGAGACCGAGCTGGAGCAGATGCAAGGAAGCGCCGTCCGCAGCCACGGCCGCCGCTAAGGCTATCCGAGTGTGACGGTCCCCCCTCGATTTTTGAGCGGCTTCTTCCTGGGCAGTGGGTGCTTGCTGGATTCTCGACGCTTACCTTACTTCTTCTCTTACCTTTCGGGGATCAGAAGCACCAACCCACCGCAATATCTCTTACCTTCTTGATTTGTCTTCATGGATATGCTAGTTTCTAGCCAAACTGCAGTGGCCATGGCTCACTGGTCGACTCGTCGACGTGAGCAAGGGTCTTCACCGCAAGTCAAGAGAAAACAAAAGGAAAATAAGCGTATCCCCCCAAAGCACGGACGGTACAAGATGGATGTTGCGTCTGGGAGCTCTTCTTCTTTTCCAAGACTTGTTGCCCCTTATCCTTTCCCACCCACGTTTAGTTACCCATGTTTCTTAGTCACGATGTAATCCAGCTCACCTTTTCATGATACCAAAATTAATGAGAAAGGCGTCTTATAATCCTAAATCTTCCATGCGTGTCCGCAGCAAAGTACTAGCTTTGTGTGTCTCAGGTGTGTATGCATGCATGTGCCTGTTCAAATGATGTCCTGAAGTCGCCCAATTGGTATCGTTTAACATTTACGCCGTCTCGCCCCTTGGTACGGTACAACTACACGGCATCCATGGTTGCCCTAGTAGTCAGTTGCTCGTTCTTGTTGCCCAGCTTCGATATCTGGAGGAACGCGTCCACGCCGTAGCCCTCGAGGCTGTGGAGCTCGAGACCGCCCGCCCAGTACTCGGCATAGACCCTGCTCAGGGGAAGCCCCATGCCCAGCCGCAGGTCGGGCGGCCGGGTCGTCATCGAGGCCAGGGAACTGCCGTGGCTCGGTGTCTTCATGTCTGCCCGACCCAGCTCGTCCGACACGTGGAGCTCCTGCATGGTGGCGGCCAGCTTGGGCACCCGACCCAGGTTCTCCAGCCGGCGCTGGCTCTGTGGCCCCTTGCTAAAGGACCAGAGGTATGGCAGCTCCTCTCTAGGAATGCCGCCGCCCTGGTCGGAGATGCGGATGATGACGTGCTGCTGCGCCTCGCAGATGGTCACCTCGATGGGCGGAACCTCGGTGTCCTTGTTCTTGCCCTGCTGCTGCTGCTGTCGCCGCTCTACGACTGCCTGGACGGAGTTGCGGAGCAGCTCACCGATGATGTACTCGAGGTGGCTGAGAATGAAGGGAAAGCTCGCCTCTAGGTGGCCCTCGATCTTGATCTCGGGGAGCCCCACATCTTGTCCGTACGTCGAGCGGGCGAGGCTCTGGACAGCGCGGGTGCAGCGCTCGATGACGTCCTTGGCGATGCACTTGATAAAGACCTCGCCTATGAACTCGGACTCGGACAGCTTCGCGCCGGGCGAGAACCACGGCGAGTGATACGTTTCCGTCAGGGCGAGGTGCTGTTCGGCGATGACCCTGCGGGATATTCTCTTGGAGAAGGGGCCGGGTTAGGTCTGCAGAGGTAGGGGGGGGGGGGGGGGGGGGGTAGATATAC
>MU843489.1:0-60719 GCA_030867255.1 Colletotrichum somersetense | reverse complement strand
GGGGGGGGGGGGGGGGGGGGGGGGGGGGGGGGGGGGGGGGGGGGGGGGGGGGTATCGGCAGAACAGCACGACTCACCGATCTCAGGATAGTGTTCATAAACTTGTCGAGGTCTTTGGCGTCCATGCGGCCTCTGCTCTCGAGGATTCCCATCGACAACTTGGGGATGACGGTCAGGTGCGCCTTGAGCATGCCGCTGATTATCTGGCAGAACTTCTCGTTGTCCTCCAGGTTCTTGATCTCCTTGACCTTGCGAAACGTGTCGAACGCATTGTTGTACAGCTCGTAAACTTCTTTAATGTGGGGGTTGGTAACTACAACGTAGGGCAGCTGTTGCATATCTCGAATGCGATGCGCTATTCTGTTGTGATGGGATCGAACAGTCAGTTCCTGGTCGCCCCTGCGGAGGCTGATGACGCAAAGAGGGGAGGGGGAACCCTAACCGAGTCGGCAGCTCAGTTCGAACGTAGTTTGCAGAGCTCAAAAGTCGGGATTCCGTGAGGGAGCGGCCGAAAACCATTAGCTGTCGTAAGCTGATCGGGCGGGCCTCTCTCGCGACCCATCTGGTGGAAAACGAAGCTTCGTTAGCATGTGACAGTAAGGCACAGCGACTTGGCACAGGGCGTGAGGCGCACTCATCCAGGGCCGACACCGGTCTCCAGTTAGAACTGCTCATGAAGCGCCATGGCGATGGCGAGACGCCGCGTCCGCGCAGCTTGCCCACACGGGCGGGCAGCGGTGCCCTCCTCGAGGCTGACGTCAATCCGCATCGTCCACCGGCATGCCGCAATGCAAAGGGAACCATGCCGTCGATTCCATGCGAGGAGAGGTGCGAAACTGTATAGAGTCGAGGAGGACAACGGGTTTGCGCAAAATCGGGTTCGCGGGAGGGGGGAGGGAGCTGCGGCCGAGGAGGAGGAGGAGGAAGAGGAAGAAGGTGGTGTTATATGAGCGAATTTTCGGAGAAAAGGATCGCCTCGCGTCGGGTTGGGCAGCTAGCTATTGAAGCTCTCTCGAGAGGGCTTGACCGGTCGACAGATTGGATGACTCTCGCCGATAAGGGTCGGGCGGTTGCTACCCTGACAGGGTGTGGAACTACCCCACACTGCGGAATCGGCGCACCATGGTGCGGACTGCCGCAACGGGCAACCCTGGAAGGAGTCCAACGTGCAGTGCAGTGCAGTCTTGCCCCCAGCGGCCGAAACAATCTGGTGTGTCCTGTCGGCGGAACGGAGCCCCCACCTACCACCTCAGCGCGGTGCGCTGGAGCGTCGTCCTTGAAAGACGCCCGCCCTCCCCCGTCTTCCAGGCTTGTGGGCCACCGGGGTTTCTTGGTTGGCAGAGGCTGACAGACTCCTCGGTCTGAGATAGACTAACTACCTGCACTAGGAGAGCTGTGGGGGGGAGACTCGGGTGAAATGCACGCGTTTGGGGGTTCTGTCGGTCGCGAGGGCCGTCTCTTCCTCACGCTCCCCTCCCGTGTACTAGGAACTGGACACAAGAACCAGGAATACTCACAAAGACACTACAGGCCGAGGCAGGGTGACAACAGGGTGACAATGTTACTTGATAGTCCAATCTCCAGAATACCAGAATACCAGAATTTGGTCAACCTCGAACCCCCATGGACAGACACCCAAGCATACAAGCTGGATGTTGTTGCGGAGTACGACCAACGTAGTTTCACCCCGCCTGGGCCGTCTCGAGGTCCATATGTACAGACCATTACAGCATTAACCAGGGCACCCGCATGTTCTGGGCTCTGGATAGTCTGCCCATGGGCAGATGTTTTCTTTTTTACCGACAAGCGCGAAACCATGCGTTGCATGCGTTGTTGCGGAGGCGCGGTAATGCACAGCGGTTTGCCACGCACGCTGTCTGTATGGAGTGCAGACTGCACATCTGCTTTGAGTTGCTTTCCTGGAAGCATCATCTCTCTGTACCGCGTCATGGAAAGCCGGGATTCGAGCGGCAGTAGTGTAGTTGCAGACTACACTACATAGTAGCAGGGGGAGAAAGCTCTGTGTCGGTATTGGCCTGTATTACTGATTGGACCGAGTGGGGTGTAGAATGTCACCGACTTTCGGCTATGAAGGGGAGCCAGCGCCGTTGGACATGGCTATGTCCAGAGAGGGCCATGAAGCAGCTTAGCTGTCAGGCAATGAAAGCTTCGGACCTGACTGTAGTTAAACATGGAGCTTTCGTTCTTGGATATAAGCTTACGCGGTCCATGTCGATCGCCCATGTTTGCCATTCGAATTTCTGCAGTCCACGACATTGCGACAAGTTGCCTTTGCTATCTTGATTCAGCATCAGACTGAGGAGACGCACACACCTCGGACGATTCGAGCCACCACCTTATGATTAAGGCGCATGGTGTCACAGCTGGCAAGACTCACTTCAGCCGAATCCAATGCTTCGCGGTACGGCCGGAATAAAAGCATCGCGGATCCCATTGGATGCTATGACTTTACTTGTTGGCACACGTGCTCGGCTCCCTGTTGAAAGGCAAGTCACCGAAAATCAAGACGTGGCGATTTTCGGATAAGAGTTGACAGGCGTGATGAGTGAGACGACTATCTCATGAGTAATACCTATGTATTTGGCAAGCAAGACAGATTCCCGCCAAACCAGGGGAGTCAGGTTTGGATCCCCAGGCCAAGTTTCTGGATCTGAGTTTCAGGCGTGATAGATGAGAGTCCTGGAGTGCCTCCCGATTGCTGATATAGCCCTATCGGGATTTGGCTCGTGCTTGATCGCCTCTATGGCAGTGATACCTAGGTAGCCCAGCCGGCCTCCAAAACAACAGGAGGAGGATGCTTGTCAGCTGCTCAAGACTTTACACTGCACGACTGACAAAGCATTGGTGAGATGACAGGTGAAAGGGCCTCTGGAGGGAACCAGCTCTGCTGGCGGTCACGGCCACGGCAACGTCATTGGAGGGGAGGGGTGTTGTTCTGTCCAATGAGAGGGGGGAGAGCAGGGGCAGCTTGGCCTTCTACTTACTGTACACTAGGTACATCGTACAAGGTACACGCCATTTGCCCCCAGCATTCGCATTCTGGTGCAGTTGGCCGGCATAATAAATGGTCCTTGGGCCGCGGGAGAGCGGGGGCCAGCCTCCGAAACAGATTTCACGTGTGGGTTTTCTGTTAAGGCTTTTGCCACATGATCCATGCATGACCTAACAGACGGTACCTAGGTTCCTTGACCGGCGAAGCCCGTCGAGTCCCCATTGTACCTGTGTACCGAGTGCTTCTCTCGCACTCCATTCATCTCCAGTGGTGTCACCCACTACCCCCTCCCCCTTGCTGGCTTGTGGCTGCCACTGTACCTATTGCTGCTGGTGCTCTACAGTAATCACCTACTAAGTACGAAGTACTTGCGCCTCACCACGAACCTGGACTCATCGTCTCCAACCTTTTCTTCCCCACGATTGGATTTGCTTGGTCTGGTGGTGCATCACGCCTCACAGCACTCGCCCATTCACTGGAAACCAGGGCTGTTGACTTGCTGCGTTGATTAACTGACTGACTGGACTGCCTGCCTGCCTGCCTTGTACCCGGCTCCGTCCCGACTTGACTTACCTCACCTTGCCTTTACCGACCGACCTTTACACTGACTGCAACTGTTTCCCACGGTGCACCTGCTTGGACCAGCCCGCCGCCGCCGCCGCCTCCACCTTCCTGGTCTTGTCTTTTTGTTCATGCAAGATCTCTTCCTCACCTCCAACCTGCACCAATCTTACTACGACCGACACTTGTCCTGAAGAAGGCACTATTGCTCGTTGCACCCGCTGCTCTTGGGTCCTGTACGCAGCCTGCCGCCTGCCTGCCCGCCCATCATCTGCCGCCTTCCTGCCGCTGCGGTTTCCACTTCGTCATCGAAGCAGCATTGGCGCAAATCGCCATTTTTGCTGTGCTTTCCCGACTGGCAACGGCATCCGCTCTCGCTCCCCCATTTCTTTCACACGCCACTGCAGCTTAGGTAGACTATGGTAAGCCCACGAACCACCTTCAGAGACAAGAGCTGCTATTTTGCTTGCCTCTCTCACCTGCTGGCCTGCCTATCTGTCTTTCTTCCTTGCATCTTGCCTTTGAGCTTCATCGCTGCACCCTCTCTCTCTATTTCTGTCATTCTGCTCTGGTCCATTCCTCATCCCCGTCTGTTCCCCGTTACCATCACCCTAGGCACTTTTCCATACCCCGCCATTCGGCCGAGCCAAGCTATCTACTAGACCCAAATCTATCTCCCACCGCTCTACGCACCCTCTCTCCCGTTGCCCTTCTCCTGGCGTCCCCGCTACCAGGCCGCGCGACCTTGGCTAATCCAGATTCCTACCGCCGCAGAGCTACAACAACGATATTCATTCGCCGAACGAGATGGTAGTCGACACCGACGAATACGTCGGCGTGGCCGACCCCGAGAAGGAGCCCATTGCCATCATCAACCCCGACAACCTTGACAATGAGGCCGAACAGCTGCAAGATTTGCCCTTGGCAAACGACTGTAGGATTACCAGTCCCTTCCACAGGCTCACCCCCCGCCCGGCTAACTCGGGACAGTCGATGCTATGAAGGAGATCATCTTCCCGCCCCTCCACGATGAGCCCGAAATCGTCGAAGACGTAGTCAACACATGGACGGTTGAAGCATGGAGGTCAATGTCAAAGAAGGAGCACGGCCCAGTCTTTCAAGCCGGTGGCTATCCATGGTAAGCCTTCTCCTGCTCATGGCTCCTCGCTGCCTTCTTCGATCATGACTTTGCTGACATTCATGACCAGGCGCATCCTGCTCTTCCCGCATGGCAATAACGTTGACCAGTGCTCCATCTACCTCGAGCACGGATTCGAGCCATCGAACATTCCCGAAAACTGGAGCTGTTGCGTGCAGTTCGCCCTCGTCCTCTGGAACCCCAACGACCCGAGCCTATATAGCCATCACACAGCGCACCATCGTTTCACCAAAGAGGAGTCAGACTGGGGTTTCACCCGATTCCTCGAGCTCCGGAAGATGTTCAACGTGCCCTGGGAGGGTGGAAGCCGACCTCTGTGCGAGAATGAGACCGCCAACATCACAGCATATGTCCGCGTTGTCAGGGACGAGACGGGCGTCCTGTGGCACAACTTCAACAACTACGATTCCAAGAAGGAGACGGGCTACGTCGGCCTGCGCAACCAAGGCGCCACTTGCTACCTCAACTCTCTGCTTCAGTCGTTGTACTTTACCAACGCTTTCCGCAAAGTACGACCGATCACTCCCATGCGACGAGATCAAGTGCTGACGTGCCACAGGCCATCTACGAAATCCCCACCCAGAGCGAAGAGAGCATGGGCAACAGCGCATACACTCTGCAACGCCTCTTTTACCAATTGCAGACTTCCGAGCAGGCTGTCGGGACCAACGAGCTGACCAAGTCGTTCGGCTGGGAGACGAGGCATATTTTTGAACAGCAGGACGTTCAGGAGCTGTCGCGAAAGCTGATGGAGCGCATGGAGGAAAAGATGAAGGGCACTCCGGCTGAGCACGTCCTCCCCGAGATGTTCAGTGGTAAGATAAAAACTTACATTTCTTGCGTCAACGTCGACTACGAGTCCAGCCGTGTCGAAGACTTCTGGGACATCCAGCTCAACGTCAGCGGCAACAAGAACCTGCTTGACAGTTTCAAGGACTACGTTCAGGTCGAGAAAATGGATGGCGAAAACCAGTACTACGCTGGCGACGAGTACAAGCTGCAGGATGCCAACAAGGGCGTCATCTTTCAGAGCTTTCCTAACGTCCTGCACCTGCAACTGAAGCGCTTCGAATACGACATCCAACGAGACACCATGATGAAGATCAACGATCGATACGAATTCCCCGAGGTTTTTGATGCGTCGCCGTACCTTGCAGAGGATGCCGACAAATCGGAGCCCTGGACGTATCAGCTCCATGGCGTGCTCGTCCATAGCGGTGACCTGAACGCCGGTCACTACTACGCGTTTCTGAAGCCCGAGAAGGACGGATGGTTCTACAAGTACGACGACGACAAGGTCACCAAGGCCACGATGCGTGAAGTGCTCGAGGAGAACTTTGGCGGAGAATACCGGACGCATCCTTCCAGCAACCCCCGGGCGCCCCTGCAGAAGAAGACGCCAGTCGTGCGCCAGAACAGCGCTTACATGCTGGTCTACATTCGCCAGTCGCGTTTGGACGACATTTTGTGCCCCGTCACCAAGGAGGACATTCCCCTACACCTGCGATCGAAATTTGATGAGGAGACCGCTCTCAGAGAGGCCAAACGCAAGGAGAAGGAGGAGCAGCACCTATACATCTATGTCAAGGTCATTACGGAGCAAACCTTCAAGGCCCACGGCGGCACCGACCTGACTTCATTCGATGCGGATTATGCCGAAGACGAAGGCGCGCCCAAATCATACCGCGTGCTTCGCTCCTCGACGATGGAAGAGCTGGTGGCCACCATTGCGGAATCTCTTGACCTGGACCCTCGCAAGGTCCGCCTCTGGATCATGGTCAACCGTCAAAACAAGACCATCCGCCCCGACCAGCCCATCATGGATCTGCGCCCCACAGTGGAGGAGTGCTTCCAGAGAGCGGCCGCGCACCGTGATCAGTTCTTGAGGGTCTGGGCGGAGGTCGCCGAGGAGGTCACACCCGAGGGTGAGGCGGTCTGGCCGACCTACCAAGGACAGCTGAATGGCGTCGTTGTGAAGAACGATCTTATTTTGATCTTCCTCAAGCACTTCGACGTCGAGGCGCAGTCCCTTCACGGCATTGGCCATGTCTACATCAGCAAAGAGAAGAAGGTTGAAGAGCTGGTCCCCATCATTATGAAGAAGATGGGTTGGGGCGACAAGCTGCCGTCGGATGAAAAGATTTCCCTCTGGGAGGTGCGTTGATAACCTACATGTGCTATTCCTAGGCGTGTCTAACCCTTGCGCAGGAAATCAAGCCGACCATGATCGAGGGCCTAAAGCCGAAGCAGTCTCTCAAGGCCGCAGAGCTGCAGGACGGTGATATTATCTGCTTCCAAAAGACGACTGAACGCAAGGGCGACAGGAACATCCTGGAGAAGCGTTTGGGACTGGGCGACAAGCAAGCGGCAGAAGAGCCGCCGAAGAAGGTCGACCGCTTCGATGACGCGAGGGAGTACTACGACTTCCTCCATAACAAGAAGACAGTCAAGTTCCACGCGCACCCGACCCGCTGCAACCCCGAAAAGTTCCCTCCGTTCGAGCTCGTCCTTAACTCCAAGATCAGCTACGACGTGCTTGCAGAGCGCGTTGGCGACAGACTCGGCGTCGACCCCACCCACATCCGCTTCTGGACCGTCAACTCGGCTACCGGAAACCCCAAGACAACAGTGAAGCGCGGGGTCAACCAAAGTTTGCAGCTTATCCTGAACCCCTCTGGGTACAATCAGCTCAGCTCAAGTCAACGGACAGACGCCTTCTACTTTGAAGTATTGGACATGAGTTTGGCCGAGCTGGACACTAAGAAGACTGTTAAGATCACCTGGCTTAGCGAAGGCATCACGAAGGAGGTACGTGACGATGCCGCCGTTAAGAGCCTGTGCCATACTGACTCGACGCAGGAGCATTTTGACCTGCTCGTTGCCAAGAACGGCAACATTGAGGACCTTATCCAGGTTTTGGTTAAGAAGGCAGGCATTCCTGACGAGGCCGAGGGCGGGCGCATTCGCGTGTACGAGACCAGCAGCCACAAGTTTTACCGCGAGCTCCCACGCGAATATCCCGTCATCAGCATGAACGACTATACCAACGTCTTTGCGGAGCGCGTTCCCGAGGAAGAGCTCAACGAGGAGGAGGCAAACAACTTCATCCAGGTGTTCCATTTCCAGAACGAGCCGAGCAGGGTCCACGGCGTTCCCTTCAAATTCATGCTCATCGAGGTACGTTCCAGGACTGTCGGCGAGTGGGACGCGATAAACTAACACTGGGCAGGGCGAAAAATTCGCAGATACCAAGAAGCGTCTGGAAAAGCGAACCGGTCTGAAGGGCAAGAGCTTCGAGAAGATTAAGTTTGCCGTCGTCAAGAGATCGCACTTCTCAAAGCCACAATACCTAAATGATGGTAAGGACATCCGAAAGCCACCAGCATTCTGCTTTGCTAATACTTGTTCAGACGATGAGCTGTGGAACGTGGCGACGAACGATGACGACTATCTCGGCCTCGACCACGTCGACCGGACGAGAACACTGAGAAACGGGGTTGGTGACCTGTTTTTGCGGTAATGTAAGGCGACCGTTGCGAGATCTTGGATGCTGAAAGGAACGACATGCGAGGGGGGTCTGGAGTTTTTTATTTGACCGACAATGCATCCACGACCGCTATCGGTGGACGGTGGTAATACCATGGATATGCACACAGTTTTATGGTTCTGAGGTCTATAGCAGGCACCTTTAGTTCCCACTCTTGCCTTTCCATATCGAAGGGCATTCTCATGGTAGGCCAAGCAAGAACCACCGCGGGCCTTTATCCGCGCGCTCTCACGATAGAGAACAGAATTCATGTAGCTCAGCTGAAAGAGAAACGGTCAACATTTTCATCGACCCTAGGTTTACATTATCGTAACCTAGGCGAAGTCGGCCAAACATTATGGGTGTTTAGAGTTCACTGAGTCCAGATACACGCTAGTCACCCGTGCCTCCGAAAGTACCTATAATGTGGAGACGATGCGGCATTTGCCCCGCCAGAGGTCGGGATGGCCCGCTCGGAGGTCGGTCGGCAGCACGTGCCGCATGTACCGATAAGATAAGGTGAGAAACATGGAAATTTTGCCTCCCCAAGGAACACTCAATGGGCGGTCTTTGCTGGCAGAAATATTGGGGAACCCATCCGTCAGCTCCTGCACACTCCTGGACTGCGCGTCGCGATCGCATTACCGGCGTATTTCAAACCGAGTCGCTCCCTCCACTACGTCCGTCCTATTATCCAAAACGATGGCTTTCCCCGGTGGCGGTCAGATGCCGTCACAAGTGCCGCAAGGCGCAAACCCCGGCGCCGCAGCAGCCGGCCTGGGACCCGCGGACCCTGAGAAAGCGGTAAGCCATCGAACCAAACGCCCTCTGCCTGCCTTTACGACGATGCGTTCGCAGTGGGGGGATCGGTTTTACGGGAGAACGGGATGCTAATTGGACGTCTGGGTAGATGGCCAGCTTCATGGAGAACTGCTTCACCAAGAGCATCATGTCCGGAGTCATGGGTTTCGGCATGGGAGGATTGTTCGGCATGTTCATGGCGTCTGTACGTTTGCCCCCTCCCCCTTTTTTTTCTACCTCCTTTCAGCCGTCACCAACGATGACAGACCTTTTGGAAAATGACTGACTTGCGTTGCGCGCGCGCCTGACAGATGTCCTACGACACCCCCTTCCACACAGCGACGACGGCTGGGCAGACGACGGTGACGCCGATCGCGGACCTGCCGCTGCGGCAGCAGCTCAAGGTGGGCTTCAAGGACATGGGCGTGCGGTCGTACGGCATGGCCAAGAACTTTGGCAAGGTGGGCGGGCTCTTCGCCGGCATCGAGTGCGGCATCGAGGGCATCCGGGCCAAGAACGACCTCGCCAACGGCGTCGCGGCGGGGTGCCTGACGGGCGGCATTCTGGCCAAGAACGCGGGGCCGCAGGCCGCGCTCGGCGGGTGCGTGGCCTTTGCGGCTTTTAGCGCCGCCATTGACGCGTACATGCGGCAGCCCAAGGACGAGTGAGCGGGGTGATCGGTCAGGCTCGTCGTTGGTTTTTTTGTTGTTGTCTGAATAGGGGCCTCACAGGTGTGTGTGTGTGTGTGTGTGTGTGGCTTGCTCACGAAGTAAGAGTCACGTCTGTACATGTACCAAAAGATGTTTTTGCATTGCACGGCGTTATGGGGAAAGAGGCACCCCCGGATTCCTGCGGTTCGCTCGAGCGAAGCGGGAAAGAAAGCGGCCTCTCCTCTGAAGAGGAGGGGGGGCCGAGGGAGGTTATAGACCAAAAACTCTCTCCACTTTGATTTCAAGGGAGTGTGTGTATGTGTCTGTCTGTCTGTGCAAAGAAGGAAAGCTCATGTGCAAACTAGAGGGCTTGTACACTCTCTCCCACGACGGGCCGACGGCGCGGGGGGACGAGATCACATTTCCGGGGGTTTCGGTCCCCCTCCCCTCTGGACGATTGGGACATCGGCTAAAAGAATAGAATTGTAATATAGACGGACATTCGTAGACATTAGATATAAAAAGGGAGCCCGTCCCTTCCCTGATTGCCACTCCTCCGTCCATCCATCCCACTTTGTTCATCCAAAGTTGACACCGGTTTTCCATACTCGCCGGGCAGGGGAAGAAAAGAAGAAAAAAGGGGGGGGAAAGGGCACTTGGTACTCGCTGGCTCACGAAATCAATAATAAAGTCATGGGCCGATCCCGTCACGGTCCTAGTCCACCCGGGTGGCCTGCGCCTTGGTGTGGCAAGCCCGTGGTTCATTCTCATATCATAAATATAAAAAAATTGTCCAAGTCCATTACTCTTCGCCCAGCCCATGCGGTCCCCCCCACGTCTTACGACGCGGTGTAAAAGTGAAAGGCCCCAAACTCCCAGTAGGCCGTCTTGAAGGCGTCCGGGTTGTTGGCCTGGAACTCGGCGCAGCTGGCGCCGCCGCAGCCCGAGTCGGCGTACTTGGCCTCGACGAGGGCGCCGCAGACGTCGATGTTGATGATGAGCGAATGGTTCCGGAAGTGGGAGCCCACGTCGCACGACGTGTTGGGGAAGTCGGCCAGGGCCTCGCCCCAGCCGCTCGGGTCGGGCGCGGAGCCGGCGGCGACGTCGGGCGGCGCGGAGCCGCGCGGGAACTGCCACACGCGGATGCCCTCGTCGCGCCACTCCATGGCCACGTACCCGCCGCCGCCGTCGTTGAAGCTCGGGCCGTACGTCGACGCGGGACCCTCGACGCCGCACCCGGCGTTGCCGTCGGTCGAGTTCTTGCAGTCCGTGCGCAGCGCCGTGCCCGCCTGCTTGCGCCTGACGTCCATCACGCACCCGGACGTCGTGTGCAGCGTCATCTGGTTGCCGTCGGTGCCCTGGTTGACGGCCTCCATGACGTCGATCTCGCCGGCGTCGGGCCAATTGTTGGGGTCCGTGAACCACAGCGCCGGCCAGCTCGCGCAACCGTAGGGCGTGTGCTTCACGTCGAAGACGAAGAGGCCCTTGTTGTACTGCGTCTTGGACTCGACGCGGACCGAGAACCGGCCGGTCGACGCGTCCGGGGTCGACGTCGGGCCGGTGGTGTCGTCCACCCTCAGGACGGCCGTGTCCGAAGTGGCGTAGGTGAGGTTCTGTCAGTTGCGACCAACTATGCTCAGCCGGTGGTTCCCAGGTAGTGAGGGAGTGAGGGGAGAAAGGGGGGGGGGGGGGGGTCATGTACCCTGCTCTTGGCCTCCGCGGCGCCGACGTAGTGAACCATTCCGCCCGCTGTTTTTTTCCCAACCCGGGTCAGTGTTTTGCTGCGCCAGACGGCTTCTTCATTCTGGATGAGACACACTTGGATCGTAAGTGTTGAAGTAGTTGAACTTGTCGAAAAAGGCCTCTCCCGAGTCTGTCATCATCAGCCAGAGGCTCGCGCGGCGGGCGACGACGACCCTGAGCACGGTTCCGTACATGTGTCACTCAGCTTGTACGACAGCTTCGTGTAATTAGGGTACCGGTTCTTGTTGTTTTGCGTGACGGCGACGGCGACGACGGCGACGATGATGATCAGGACGACGCCCGCGCCGACGCCGGCCCAGATCCGCTTCGTCCACCCTTTCGGGTTCCACCACGCCGTCTTCCGGCCGAGGGTCTCGCTGGAGAATCCGTATTTGTCCATGGTGCCGTTGTGTTCAGAGTCCTTCATCGAGTCCGGGTAGGGAGAGACTCCCCGGGGCCACTCTGGGGTCTTTATCTCATCGCGGAAAAGTGGGTGGATCAGCACCTTGGGCGGCACTACGAGGACTTCCCCAAAGGGTGCGTTGCTGTTGTCGGACCACTTGGTGTACGTGCCTGGCTGCGCCACGAAGACACTGGCCGGAAGCTGTTGACCGGGTCCTGTTGAGACAGCCCTGGGCTTGCGAGCCGGCGTGGAGGTGGGCAACAGCGGCTCCCGATCGTCAGCGACGGGTTGGGATTTGCGCCTTGAACCGGGAAGGACGGGTTTTGGGCCCTTCCAGTACTCAAACGGTGTGTAGCCGAGCGAAGCAGCAGGGCCAAGAGTTGGAACCATCTTGTTCAGGCTGTAACGCTTCCCCGATTTAATAGAGTGCCGATTACGCCTATCATACGTGACGTGTACGCGTATTGTGGGTGGACCTCAAGACCGGTCCAATGGCCGGCTCAAGTGGCCGGCGGAGCAGAACTGGGCCGAGTTCGTCTGCAGGGTACGTTGATGCGTCTTTTGCACCAGGAGAGGACCAAACACGAAGATCGGATGTGGAGTTGCACGTATTGCTGTGATGACTTTGGACCTGCTGGAGGCGCGGGTTTGGCCCGGAGCGGACGGATAACTCGGGTGAGCGGGATATGTGATGGTGACGGTTACGGTGGTAATACGACTGATCGGAAAGAGGCGGTGCAGTCAGTCCGCTCGAAGGCGTGATGGGATATTACGGGCAAGGATTAAAATATACGTCAAGGTAAAACTAAAACACCAGAACCGGGCAACGAAGATACATACGGTGTGGGAGGAGAGATGAGGAAAGAGGACCGCTGAGGTGTAGTCGGGGAAGGGTGGGAACCAGGGAGAAATAAGCATCTATGGCAGATGTTCCCTCACAGGCAACGTGAGGCCAAGACGATGACCATAACGACAACGACGACGCCGCGTGGGGGGGGGCAGGCAGGACATGATACAAGGACCCTGACAACGAGCCGCCAGCTTGGCATTCAAAGTTGGACTGCGCGTCCGAGCTACTGGTGCCACCCTGTAAATGGGATGCTTCAAGGGGTTGAGAGCATGAAGAAACGATGAAAGGACTGGACAGCTCCGCCTGGTTGGCGAATGCGGACACGGATGTGGTCTTGGACAGAGGCAACGAAGAGGCTGCAATGCAGGAGCCAAGCCGACAGACGAAGATGATAGGGCAGGACAGGACGCCCCGCAGGCTCCTGAGAGGCAAGGAGAGCAACCCTGACAGGCTGAAAGGGCCCGGCCGGGGCTGAAGCCGCATTGCAGTCTCAGAGGAGAAGTAAATAAAAGGTCGGGTCCTGTCAAAGTCATGCTACCTGTGCTGTCTCTGATCGGTGGCCAATGCGTCCGGGGTGTCTTGCATGGGGACGGGACTTTCACGTTCATGCTTTGGAGGCGGGGACACGTCTCGCACATGAAGAACGAGCCAGGCACGAGGAGACGTCGATGGAACATCTGAAGAGCGAGGGAGGAGCAGGCGTGCTGTTGTAGGATCGAGGAAGACGAGAAACACAGATGGGATGGATCGGAGGGCCGGGGTTCCTCGGACTGGACTGGGTGGACACACACGTCCGTCCAGACAATGTCGAGCTTTGGTTGCCTCTCGGTCGGACCAGTTGGTTGCCTCGGCTCCTCTCCCAGATGGGTCATCCCGTGGTTGTTTCTCGTGGGCGAGGGTTGGCTGGCAGGTGCCATGCCATACCATGTCATGTCGGTGCCAACCGCACCGCAGCAGGAAGAAGCAAAATCCGATGTCGTACGGGATGAAGAAAAGGGTGAGGTTGATTTGTCGGATGAAGCAGCCGGCGGGATCGACGCCTCATAGCGCCTCATAGCGCCTCATAGCGGCTGCAGGCGACCAGCCCTTGTGCTTCAGGGGCACACGGCTTTCGACGACCGCGCTAAAGGGCTTGGCGACATGAGTCAAGTTGGACGACGCCCCGAAATCCATCGGAAACGCGAAAAAGAAAAGATGAAGAGGAAAAAAGGAAAGGAAAAAAAAGGTGTACGATGTCCGCAAGCGATGCTTCTTCCCAACGTCGTCTGCGATCAATCCCTTTCTCCGTGCAATCCCCCCTACAAGAACAACCCGGTCCCTACGACATTTCTTTAACGAATAACCATCCGATCGGGAGATGCTAGAAGCAGCTGAAGAAGGAGAATGAACAAGGGCAGAGTCGGCACCATGAACATACGAGGCTGATCATATCGGCCTTGGTGCTGATCGCATTCCTCTCTCCCACACTACTGGCCGTTTGTGTGTCTTCGACCGTCATGCCCGCATTGATGGATCGCGGCCCTCCCGCGATGATCCGCGTGTGGAAACTCCCGGCACCGTGATGAGATCGGCATGATCGTGGTAGGCACCTCGCAGCCCAGCTCTCCAAGGGGGGGAAGGGGGGGAGGGTTCGGCGGCCAACAAATAACTGTACCGGAAGCGTCTGAGAGCGTGCCCGAGACCGAGAGATGCAAAGTCCAACTCTGATTTACCATCCGTACGCGCAAAACGCGTCAGCCTCTTCATGCTGGCTGAATGCTTAAGCTTACAGCAACAACCCGACCCACCCGGCATCCCCAGGCCTCCACGATGCTTCGAGCAGCAACCCTCTTCACCTCGCCGCATCGTTTCCCTAGTTAACCCTCTCCCGCGTGCTTCTTCCTGGCTCTCGAAACCACAACCCCCATCATCACATCACGTAAGTACATCGCCCGGCGCCGGACGGCCCATTGGCCGAGACGCGGTGAATCGCCGACATAGAAAGGGCCGCTGCGGAGCCATGTTTCAACCGCCCGTCAACCGAGCCATGGGTTATCAACGTACAGAGTAAATATAGACCGGAACGTCCAATGCTCCAGCAACCCTCGCTCCCACGTTTCCCGCCCTGCCTGATCTCCGTCTCAATTTCCCCCTCTTCTTCTTCTTCTTCTTCTTCTTCTTCTTCTTCTCCACATCCGGTTTTCGGCTTTGACTTGTCGAGAGCGGAGCAGAGCCGCCAAACAGAACCAAGGTCCGCATGAACTCGATATTCCCTGAAACAGCAAATGTCGCTGCAAGCTACCCCCAGTTTTGGCTCTCCTCCTCTGCCCTTCACTACTCGCGGGGCCACCTCTAAGACACAGCCGCGTCTACGCAAGGCATCCGCCCGTCTGTCTCCCTTTCACCAAGCCCCGCAACGGTTTCTGTACACAGCTGGCTCATCGAATTACTTTTTTTTTCTGTTTTTTTTTCTTTTCTTTTTTTTCCCTTCTTCTTTTTCTTCTCTTGCATTATGCTGCATTGAAGCGCCTGCAGTTTTGCAGCTTCACGGCCCGTATCCGATGCTATGGATGAGCCCGTCATTTAGATGTGCCAGCCAGAAAAACTCCCGCCCTGTCCCGCAACGTGCCTCGCTACCAGGGTGCCCCCCACGTTGATTCCGCCTCTCTATTCGTCGTCCTCTTCTACCCGCGCCCGCTTGGGCTGCCGGGAGTCGTCGTCCTGAAGTCCGTATCCTCTCTTCGAAGAAGAGTTTTGCTCCACCTCGGACAGGAACTTATCAACGTTGAAAGGATCTGCCGCGTCCTTCTCGAACTGCACGGGACCCTCTCTCGCCTGTGTACAAGCATCCGTTAGCGCTGCTCCTGGCCGTCGCATCGAGCGTGATGAACTTACCTCAACGTCTTCTGTGCCCTTGAAAGTGCCCCTGCCCAGAGCCTCGCCAAAGCGGCTAGACTTCTGAATCTTGGCCATCTCCTTGTCGCCCGCGGCCTCGTCGTCTTCGTCGTCCATGTTGGCCCGCGGCCGGTAGATGCTGCTGATGACTTCTTGCGCCGCAAAAAGCGGCTTGTCGTAGTGGTTGTCCTCGTTGAAACCGCTGTCGAAGCCGCTCGACTGGTTGAACAGCCTCGAGTCGTACATGGTCTCCTTGGACTGTGTGGGTTTGGCGAGGCCGAGGGCGATCTTCTCTGAAATGTCTCGGTTTTGCTCCCTGGCCATGACCTGGACCCTCCTCTCGGCTCCCATGCGTGATTGCCGGAGCTTCCTCTCCTCTTCGCGCATCCTCTCCTTCCTCGCCCTCTCTCTTTCCCGGATCTCCGAGTCCTCCGAGTCCTCCGAGTCGGAGCCGCTGTAGCTGCGTGACCGTGACCGCGAACGCGACCACGACCTCGAGTCCCGCCTGCCGGCGCCGGCACGCTCTTCGCGAGCCTTCTGGGCCAGCATCCGGAGGTTCTCTTCCTTTTGTGCCTTTTCCTTCTCCGCCAGGCGCTGTTGCATGGCTGCGCGCTGCCTGACCTCTTCGCGAGCGTGCCTGTCCGCGACGTACAGGGCTTCCGAGAACTGGGCGAACTTGTCGTTGATCGCCACATCCTGCAGGCCACGGCCGTCGGCTGCCAATCTCTTGTCCAGGGGAACCGTGAAACCCTTGGGGTTCTTCCAGTTGGACACCGGTGGGGGGATGCGCCAATCCTCCTGGTCCTTGGCCGTCAACTTCCGCGGCGGCGACCGCAAGACCGGAGGGGGCGGGCTTGGGGGTCCGCGGGGGATCTTCTTGTGCTTGAACTTGGGGGGCTCCAGCGGATCTCTCTGTCTCTCGACGATCTTCATGATACGGTCTTGCTTCTTGGAGTGGTCTCCCATCTGGTCCGCCGGCGTGTATCGCACGAATGTAGGGTCGCTCCGCTTCCCGACGCTGAGGGTCTTCGGCTTCTGCGAGGCCACGGCGCCGCTGACCAGCGCCGCCAGCGCGTTCTTTGTTTTTTCCGCCGTCGCTGCCACTTCCTCTTGACTTGGCCGGCTCAGGTCGATCTCGCCCGCATCTGCGCGTTGGCGAAGAGGGATGAGGTCCTTGAACGATGTGTGAACGATCCGGCTTTCGCTGTGGCCTTGACGCGCAATGGCCCCGTAGTCGAGCTTGCCCTCGCTGTCGACCTGGATGGCGAGCGCGTTGCTGGTTGTCGCCCCCTTCTTTCCCATGTCGAGCGGGTATTGAGCGATCGGGATCTCGGGAAACGCGCCGCCATCGCCAAAGTCTTCGGGTCCTCGCGGTCGCCATCCTGCTCGCTGCTGGTAGGGAGGAGGGCCGGATCGCTTTAGCACGATTTGCGTCTCGTCCAGCTGGCCAGCCCCGACGATACGCGGGCCGCGCTGTTGGGCGCGCGAAGGTATCTCTTCATCTTCGCCAGTGTACTTGGGTTTCGGGAGGGCCGATGCCAAAGATGCCGCGATCGAGGCCATGATGGATGGCTGTATTGGGTGAAGCTGTGTCTGGGTAGAATTTGGAGAGATGTCACCTTGAAATTCGCAAGGCAGGTTAATGCGCCTGATCTCTTTGGGCTAAGCGTGAGTCTTAAGTGGGTCTGGTCAAGTGCCAGTACGTACCTCCGCCCCCAGACCTCAGGACTCCAATGTCGACAACTTCAACCCAACCTTCACCATTTTGGGTGGAAACTGTACAGACCGACAGCTCGATCACTCGTCACGTCTTCTTTCATTGCATTACTATTCTGTCTTCCGTCTGTAGCTGCTTAACGGTAAGTCACGGCGTACTCAACAGGAAGACACCTCCGGTTTCTTCATTATCTCATTACCCAGATACTTATCCACTGAACGCTCGGCCTTTCACCAGCCAGCATGGGCGACGATTTGTATGCCCGCCATGGGTCCAAAAACACCACGTTTTCAATTAAATCAATACCGAATCACTGAACCAATAGTAATAGCTTGGTGTCAGTATACTATAATCGCTATTCTAACGCATCGTGAGATCGTCTACTGATCATCCAGGATCTAGGATTTAAGTGACATATAACGCCGGCCACGCTTTTGTGTAGCAACAATATTTACAGAGAAATCCAAGAAGTCAGACCGTTCTCGCCAGAGTACACGGCCAACTATACGATAAACTTTTTTACTGCTTGCGGCACAGCTTACTGTTCTGGGACGGCAGGTTGCCCAGAATCATCTCCGACATCTGCCAGTTCTCAGAGCCGACGGCGTTCTGGGCGTAGAAGACGTCTTTGGGGTCGTACTTCTTCTTGAGCTCGAGAGCCTTAGCGTATTTGATGCCCCAGAAGGCCTGGGTGAAGTTGGGCTCGATGTAGTCCCCCTCAGACATGTACGCACCCGCACCGGGGGAAACGTCACGCCAGCGCTGGACCCAGTCGAAGGTGAGCTTGTCGCTGGCAGCCTTTCTGACAGACTCCTCAGCCGTGGGGTCCCAAAGGACGGCGGCGATGCAGTGCATGACGGCCTCACGCCAGGCAGGGTTGACGGCGTTGTCGGGGAAGCCGGTCTTGGGCGCGGCCATTATGTTGAAGGCGATAATAAGACCACCATCCTCGACGACGGACTTGATGGCCTCAAAGGTCGCGTTGAGCTTGGTCTCGTCCTCCCAGTTGGCCTTGGGAAAGAGACGGCTGCTTTGGCGGATGGCGTTTGACCCCCAAGGCTCCAAGGGGAATGAGGCAAGCCAGGCATCATAGAAATTGTCGTACTCTGTGTATACGGGGTCGACAACAACGCCGATCTCGGCCCACTTGGCAAAGAGAGGCGCCGTGAGCTCACGGAGCTGCGCTTCAGTCATGTTGGGAGCCCACCAAGGACCCATGTCGAAGGCGAAAGAAGTACCCAGGTTCTGAATGCGGAAGTATTCGTAGTTTGCGTTGTCAACGGCGTAATCGATGAAGCCGTCAAAGTAGGCGCGGAGGGCCGCCCAGAACTGGTCGTTGGTCATGTTTGCGCCAGTAGAGAAGGCAAAGGTCATGGTGGTGATGTTGATCTTGGGATACACCTTGACGACGGCAGATGTGACGACGCCGTACGTCGAGCCACCACCGCCGCGAAGGGCCCAGAAGAGATCCGGGTTCTTGGACTCGCTGGCAGTCAGGAAGCGGCCATCGGCAGTGACGACTTCGAAAGAAAGCACATTATCGGCAGCCATACCCCACAAGCCGGACATGGGGCTGTGACCGCCGCCCTGGACGTAGCCGCCCATGACGCCGACGGTCTGGCCCTCGCCTCCGACGGCAGTGACGCCGAACTTGTTTGCGGCTTCGTACACCTCGAACGCCCGGACGCCGGCGCCGAGCTTGAAGGCGGGGCCGCTGTACGAGTCCTGCTGGTAGTTCTCCATGTACTGGATGCTATTGAGCTTGTGGGTCCAGATGGACAGGGAGCCAGCGCCGGTGGATTTTGCGCCGAAGTCGTGGCCAGTATTCTTGACGACGAGGCGAAGGTTGAGGTTGCGGGCAAAGTTGACGGCCAGCTGGACGTGGGCGACGTGGGTGGCCTCGACAACATACGAGGGAAGGCCGCCAACCTTGCAGCTGGTCTCGCCGACGTTGATGGTGGGCGGCATGCAATTCAGGCCCTCGAAGAGGACGGCATTGATGGCCGTGGGATGCTCCGTGTGAATGTGCGAGCCATTAACCCAATTGGCGGTCAGGAAGTCGCACTTGGCCTTGTCGAAGTTGCCAAAGTCATCGTAGCAGACCGAGGCTTCAGGAACGGTCTTGGTAAGAGCACCGCCCAGGAGGAGGTCAAAGATGTTCCAGACCAGTTCTCCGGGGTACAAGAAGTCTCCGGGGTATGTCTTGCATCGGCCGAAGCTGGATCTCTTCGCGACTGAGGACGAGTCCTCGAAAGAGAACAGGGATATGTTGGACAGCTCGAGGGCCGTGAGGTTGGCAAGCACAGCATCGGTCAACTGAAGCTTCTCCTCGGTGAAGAGGCCGGCAGCATCGGCGGCAGCATCGTCAGCGACCACCGCAGCCGGAGCAACGGTTGAGGCGTTGGCAGCTGGATAAACAGTCAGTCAGTCAGTCAATGTTGACCAAGCGCGTCGGTCTCGTTGTAATGGCACTCACCAACTTCTTGGCCATCGACCTTGAGGGTCTGAGCCACAGCCAGGCGGCCGACAGAAAGCAGAACCGCCGTCAGGAGAGAGCGCGTTGAAGACATGCTTGCCACGTGGATCCAAACGCGATATCGCTGCAAGACAGATGGGGAGAGTAGAGTGTCGATCACGAAGACGAACGACGTTGCTTCGGATATATAAGACCTCACGGGTCACTTTCACTAGGCACAGCGGGGGGCGTGAGGCGACTACGCGGAGACCCAGATGAGTAATAGAAGGCTAGGCATTTGGACGGTTGGAAGAAGCGGCAGACAGGCCGCCGAGAGGCAGTCGGCACACATTTGCCACGACACGACCAACACGGAGACAGGTTCTTCTAGGCCCATGCCTTTCTCAGATGAAGGGGGAGGCACTAGAAGGACAGACTATTGACAGGCGAAACTCTCGGAAGCAAACGACGGCAGCGAGTCGGGTTGTGCAGCTGACATGTTCTCGTCCGGACCCTGGAATCAATAGAACGGTCCTGCTGGTAGAAAGCGTCGGGCTACGGTAGCGGGAACACATCCGGGGGAGATGAGCAATGCATGCCCAGTGAGAAGTTATGAATTGTGGGTTGAAAGGCTTCGGAACGAGCCAGCCATGCCAGGTTCACAGGGCTATGAACCTTTCCTTTCCTAGGGAGAGGGAAAAAAAGGTCTTACGATCTTGATCAGGGTTGCTCACAAGCCAGGAGCAGACGGCCTCCCCCCGGTTCATCAAAGAGGTCCGATTTTGAGTCGGCACCATGGTCTGGCATCCCCGCAGCCACAGGGATTGTGGGTCTAAACCTTGCAGTTCATCTCGGCCCTACGCCTTTCGCGAGGGGAAGAGGACAGACCGGACGGTCTTTTGCTAACCGACCACGGCGTCTGTGCCAATAACGGTTGACTCCCTATGTACGACTACATGGTAGTATACCAACCCCGGGACTCCTGCCCGCCCGGATTTGCTTCTCCTCTCTTCTCTCCCTCTCTCTCTCTCTTGGCGCGCGGGGCAAGACAAATCTCAGTTCATCTCTAGCTTGGCACACTAGATGCTGGTGGAGCTGATAATGCGCGATTCCTACTAGCGAGTCAAGTGCCCCGGTTCCAACGGGGAGCAGCCTGCCTCACTAGTTGGTCGGGGCATCTGCAACACCCGGAACGTTTCTTTTTTCTTGTTCGGATGCCCACTTGATCGACTTGTCTCCGCCTCTTAATCCACGTACCCACAACCAACCGGCGACTACACAGCCTGCGCGGTGCTAGTAGAAGAACAGCACAACGAGGCGCCTCCTCCCATTAAGGCACCATCACCTCTGGGCGAGTGATGAGCACCGCAGAACCTACCTCAGCAGCGATTCAGTTATGCGCCAAGAGGGATGGCAGGCGGGATTGTCCTTGCTGAATGCGCGCGGGCGGGCTGGCTATTTCAGTTTGCTCTTGGTCCATACCCGCGTTCATGAAGAACCCGTCATCTCTTTTCTTTTCGCCTTGAGACGAAAGCTTGACACTGCCAAGACGACACCGATGGGCTGTTCTGCGCCGACGCCACCAGGGGTCGTGTGCCATGCCATGGGACGACGGCTGCCTGCATCCGTACTATCAATCTGCCATGGTACGAGGGCAGGGGGACGCGAGAATTCGGACATCATCCTCGGCGCGGTGGGCCGAGTTCGATGCATTCCCTCCCTCTCAGACTCAAGATGGAAACGCCAGTACGTTCATCTGGCTACAGGACAATCTGCATGAATGAGACTAGCCCAAGTGATGTCGACCCATGTCCTGAGCAAACACATAGTAGGTTAAGGGTGTGTTAATCTCGGCTCTAGTAAACTCTATAAAGCCTATCGGTCCTTTCAGGCCAAATGCAAGCTGTGTCCTGGTTGCGGTGAACGAGCTGGCCTCTCTAGTGCAGTGCAGAGACCATGTTTGGTCTCAGGTGCGGTTGATTTTGACAAGATGTGCCCAAGGCGCGCTGTGGGTCTGAAAACCTCTTCTCCGGGGTATTTGGGGTATCTGACACAGTCGACTGAATACGCCACCACAAGAACAACAACGCTGCGGCAAAAACAAGGAGAACTGGCCAAGTGACGAGTGTGGCAGCACTTAATCTCCGACGGGCCGACGAGAGAAGCCTCCATCGGTTACAGAGTAACTTGTTCGCCTCGGCATGGGTTGTTCTTGGTTGATCCGCCCTGCTCGCAGGGCAACTGCACCAACATCTTCGACATGTATGAGGGGGCACATGGTACATCCAACGGTCCTCAGCAACATTGGCAGCAGCGGCTCTGCCACCAACTATTCTCTCATCTCCACCGACTCACAGTGCTCGCTCATCAGTCTCGGCCATATCAACGAGGGCGGCGGGAGCCCCTTTTGTCCAGCAGCCCGTGGACCACGGCGAGATACTCGACTCAGCTAGTCGTCCGAGCATTTCATCCCGTCGTTGTTGGTGCTCGCAGCTGCCACATTAGCAAAGGTACCTATCCCGGTTATGCAATTCGTTTCACCTGGTCCGAACCTTATGCTGAGTTCCGGCGTGCATACGTCTTGGGTACCCGGCCTGGAAACATGGATGGATTGTTGGCTACCGCTCCCACAAAGCACACATTCCGCCAGACTTATACCAGCATGGATACGCACGATCGAAGCTACCCACCCTTCCTTTGTGTTACCTTATGAGTTGAATGAATGTTACTTCTAGTCTCGAGGGTGACCCCACAGCCAGCGGGATGGCGCCAACGATCTCGCACATCACTTACCAAACCTTGAGTCCCCTCCCAGCGGGAATCACCTTTAATCTATTCCCTTTCTCCAGAGTCTAGACACAGACTTGGAACTTGGAAGGGTCCGGAGCCGAGCACATTCGGCTTCTTTTCCCTCTTAGGCAGTTTGTTAGGCGGGGTGCTCATGGAAGCTCGTCAACTAGACAGGAGTGAATCAATTGCGGTCGCACCAGAGCAAGGAAGAGGAGGCGAGATGAATCGGACGGTTGCCCCCACCTTGTCGCGCCACTGGCGCCCAGTAGCGCCAACGGTACGTTTGCGAGGTGTCAGTCTCATTATTGGACCTCTTTTCGAGCTACCATGCGCTCGGATCAGATCAACGACGAGATGTATGGTACGGAAGCAGGTCAGCCACCTCCGCGGGGGAGCCCTTTCACGCAGGGCTGGAACTGGCGTCTGGCTCCCAACGTCCCTTCGGCCAAGAACGTCGCACTCGTCCAGGCCAAGAAATCCTTGCCCAGTATGATTAGTGCACAACTATGCAAAAGCAGGCAGGCAGGCAACAAGGGGTGATGGAGAAGTCCTTGGCTAGCAAATATACCATCCGAGCTCCAGTTCTTCCATGGCCAACCGGTGTAGCCGGTAACAGGAATCGTTTTGGAAACTCAGGCGCCACAGGTGACCGGTCTTGAGGCAAAGGTGACCGAAGAGGTCTCGACTGCCGCTATTCTCGTTACCTCCTTCTGGCTGGTACTGTCCGCTGCGCAGGCGGGAAGAGAGATTAGACCTTCTCGTTGGGGTTTTTGACCAATCTCTCTTTACTTACATCAGTATTCCTGCGCCGGCTAGCAGGACGTTTTGGGCCCAGGACGGCAAAGAACCCGGACTCCCTTTTCCTATCAACTTTCAGATTCACTCCAGAGGGGTGAAAAGCGTATGGAACATACTCTTGTCCCCGGCATATCTTCCTGAACCGTTTCCCCCCGTTCTTTTCTCAAATACCAAGCCCCCCGCATACTCGTGCGCTGCGGCTCTGTTGGGCTTGGAAAGCGCTACCAGACATTGCGCAAAGAAAACTACGACGGTCAAGAGAGAGAGAGAGAGGGAGAGGAGTACCAAAATGTCAGAAACGATCGCCGCTCTGGCTCACGCGGCGCTGTTGGCCCGACGGGAGGACACTAACTCCTCTGGCGCCGCTCCCGCGCTGCCTCCCATATCGAACGACTACCCTTACCCGTACTCGTCTCTACAACAAACCGGCTTCTTTATTCTGTTCTTCTTCCCCGTCATCGCCTTCCTCGTGGTGGCTCTGCGGGTGTACAGCCGGGTCAGCATGAAGCAGTTTGGCTGGGGTGAGTGGCCCGCAGAACCTGATTCGGCAATGACAGACCTGGGTGCAGGTCGATCCCTCTCCAAAATCGATGTAGATGGCTAACAAGGTGTTGCGGCAGATGACGGGTTGATATGCTTTGCCATGGTAAGCTTGTTTCCACCGACGTCCAGATCTTACTTGGGAAAGCTGCTCATCACGATAATTCCCAGGCCGAGTCCCTCGCTGAGACGGTAGCGTCCTACTTCGGCATGCGGTATGCCTTCCTCGGCGTCCATGTGTACGACATTCCTTTGGAGGCCGACCCCAGGCTGGGCTTCCAGTGGAACTACATCATCCAGATTCTGTACAACCCGATTCTGGCGCTCGTCAAGACATCGATGCTGATGTTCCTGTTGCGGTTGAGCGGCCAGAAGCGTTCGGTCCGGTACACCATCATCGGTCTCAACATCTTCAACATTGCATTGATGATCGCAATCTTCATCACCGTCGTGTTCCAGTGCCAGCCCATCAGCTACTTCTGGGAGAAGGCGGGCCGCAACCCCCCGAAGGATGGAAAGTGCATCGACACGAACGGCTTCTACATCAGCACCGCCGCTTTGACCATCTTCACCGACGTCGTGTTCCTGGCCCTGCCCTTCTGGATCTTCCTCGGGTTGAAGATGCCCGCCCGGGTGAAGATCGCGCTGCTCGCCGTCTTCGCCCTCGGAGCCATGTAAGTCGAGCCGCACAAACCGGTCCATGCTTTTGACTCCGGAACCCCTCTTTCTCACATCTCCCAGCGTCACCGTCATCAGCATCCTCCGCCTCGCGTGGCTCATCGAGATCTCGTACCACATCAACATGCAAGACCCCACCTACGACATCCGCTTCACCTACTCGGCCGTCGAGACGAACCTTGCCATCATCGCGGCCTCTGCGCCGGCGCTGCGCGGCCTCTTCCTCCGCTGGTTCCCCAGGTTCTTCGCCTCGCTCAAGAACACCTCCCACGGCATCTACGGGCGCAGCACGGACCCGGCCAAGAAGTCGCGCGTGACGACGACGACGGCGTCGAACCACCCCGACTCCTTCAAGCTCAAGAGCATGAAGGGCCGCTCCGAGATCCGGTCGCACTCGCCCACCATGAGCGAGGAGGAGATCATGACGTACGACGGCATCATGCGCACGACGGAGGTCGACGTCGTCCACGGCGACTCCCGCGAGACGCGGGAGCCCGTGAGCAGGGTCGAGGTGGGCCCCGGCCGCACCAATTATGAAGCGAAGCTGTTCCCGACCACCAAATCGGGCATGTTTTAAAGTATTCAAAGCAGAAGCGCAACAATTAGAAGACCGGCACTTCTTTTGATTCTTTCGTGTACATAACTTCTTCGGCGGCAATCCGACCTCACCTTTACAGATCCATATGGACGAACATGACGAGGCAGGCTGGCCCGATGTTGGGCTGGGTGCGGGAGCTGCGGGCTCTCGACGAGCAGGTAGATTGGGAGCCCTTGACTGGGATCGCATGTATATGTGTTGGACGCTCTGTTTTCTGGAGCACTAGGGATACCCACGTGGAGGAGCAACATACATGACACTTGCACCACTCGCCTTCTCCCTGGATGAAGGCGAATACCTACTCGAAAACTTGGCAATGTCTCCCGGGAGCATGAAACAACGGCAGCATGTAGAAAATAACGGTTCTCCTAGTGGGCTAACTGGACAGGGGCAGTCCCAGACGATGGTTTTTGGTTGTTGTTTTTATTTTTTATTTTTTATTTTTTGTTTGTTTGGCTTAGCCAGTTCGCGCTTAGCCTGGCTGGCTGTGGACGGCGGTCGCATTCGGTGCGGAGAACTTCGCGCAGGCGAAACGACGTTCGACATTCAGCCTGAAGACTCGATATGCAGCGGATGATCCGTGGAATCATCCGCATCAGGGCCAGCGCGGATCTCTGCTGGTTTCCCGCGGAGCCACTCAGGACGCCTGTTGTCTGGAAACTCTCTCCCACTCCGGCTTGATGCAATCCCACCCAACAAGACTTAACTCCGAGGTGCTGCTAGTAGGAAAAATGGAAACTTTGATATGCGGAGCTCGTCCGGCTTTCCGGCTGTTAGTTTCGTCTCGGCAAGGGAGGATGCGCTGCCTGCCAAGCTAGCTCCAAACTTCCTCCCTTCCGACAAAAAGACCTTTTTAGGTCTCAGCTTGTCGTGGGTGGAGAAGTCGGCTGCGCAAGTAACGGTGAGACCCTTGGTGAGAGGCTTGGCGAAGGCATCCCTGTGCATGCTTCCATCTCGAGCAAGTCTCCAGGAGATCTGTTAAAGGCAGCGCTGAGGGTCTGGCAGTTATTGGCTGATGAACAGGTAGGCACGAATGCGGTCGGTGTGGTTGGAGAGGGCGTCAGCCTGGGAGGTAACTGCCTCTCACCAATCCAGCAGCGTGTGTTATCCGAAATGCCATCTTGGAAGAACAAACACAGCCGGCCCACTCTGTCCGGAGTCCTTTGACGTATGCAGCCGGATATTCACTCACCCGGATGTGGGCGGGAAACCAATAGAGAAGTGCCTTCATCTGCTCGCTTATAGCATCGAAGAAGGCTTAGCCATAGGAAGACTTGGGGTTCAGGAAGTCGTTACTCGCCCCCGAAGAAGTACGGCATTCCCATTCCATGGAATCAGCGAGGTACGAACCATCGTTGCACATAGCAGTGCCCCTGTTATGCACGAGGCGTCACGCAGCCGCATTTCTGGCGGTGATTTTTTTAAAATTGGGACAATTCCTGCAGCCGAATTGGCTTTCTTGGATGGCTCGTCGTTGGAACGTGGCGCTTGGCCTCGACCGTGGCATGATCAGCAGATGATATCGCGGCTCATAAGAAGCCTGCCGGAATTAGCCGTAACGCTGCATTTCCGGAGAGCGTTCGTCCGATGAAGAGGAGGCAAGACGACCATGCCCTGCTATGCTGCGGTTCGATGTGGTGGTGATGTGAAGGAGGGAAGTACCTACATGTCCGTACAAATCTTCTATGCATTACGTGAGAATGATGTAGTTATCCGAGAGTCTGCCCAATTGAATTTCCTCCACTGGAGGGAGCCCCACCGCGGGGTAGCTGAGTTGAGTGACCAGAGCTTTCCGTCTGAGCTTTCCTCTGTGAGTGCCAACAGAACTGTTTGCAAATCAAGACCTTGTTTACTGCTGCAAAGAACGCAGAAAAAGATACAAAGTAACCCCCCCCAGATCCTTGAACATGACGGGAAAGGAGGTTGTGGTCACCGGAGCCACCGGTCTTCTCGGAAGACAAGTCGCCAGAGCCTTTGACCTCCGGAGTTGGAACGTCAAGGGTACCGGCTACTCCCGCGCCGACGGGGTCTCCGTCTTCAAAGTCGATCTGGGTGATACTGCCGAGGTTGAGAAGTTTCTCGACGAGTCCAAGTAAGTCGGCTGCTCGTCTGCAATATCAATCCAGCAGCAAGCAGGACTAACCGACTATGATAGGCCCCAAGTAGTCGTACACTGTGTGTCCCAGCCGTCCATGTGTCTTTTTCCTCCTCACAAACCATTGACTCAACGGTGATAATCAACAGGCGCCGCTCAGAGGTTCCCAGACAAGGTGGACAGCGACCCGGATGCCGCTAGAGCTCTCAACGTCTCAGCCACCAAGTCGCTCGCCAAGCTCTGTGCTGCTCGCTCTACCCTGCTCATCTACATCTCGACAGACTACGTCTTCTCTGGCAAGCCCGGAGAAGCCCCCTATGAGGCAGACGCTCCAACCGGACCAACCAATCTTTATGGACAGACCAAGCTGGACGGAGAGCTCGCCGTCCTCGAGGAGTACAAGGCTGCCGGCCGTGAAGGCCTCGGCCTCGTCCTCCGGGTCCCTGTTCTTTACGGAAAGGCTGACACACCGGCCGAGAGCGCCACCAACATTCTCATGGAGACCTTGTGGAAGACCCAAGACGGCCAATCCAAGGTGAAGATGGACCACTGGGCTATTCGATACCCTACGAACACGGAGGATGTCGGGCGTGTGTGCCACGGTAAGCATACTCATCGCAGCTTTCGGACGCGATGACTGACCGGCGAGCCTAGATATCGCCGTCAAATACCTCGATGCCGGCGATCGCAGCTCGATGCCCAAGGTTCTCCAGTTCTCCAGCGAGGACAAGATGACCAAGTATGAGATCTGCCAGAAATTCGCAGAGATCATGAGCCTCTCCATGGACGGCATCATTGCCAACACCGAGGGCAACGATCCGAACGCGAGCGTCCAGCGGCCATATGACTGCCACCTGAGCACACGTGCGCTGAAGGAACTGGGCATAGATGTGTCGACAAGCGACTTCATCGGCTGGTGGAGGCGTGAGGTGCACGCTTTCCGACATTAATCCTGATCAGTACCAGCGCACGCATCCGCATCGACGCTTGAGCGATCCGGGGAAAGCTGAAACGCTGAGTGTACAAAGGATGATTCATCGAGGTCCGAGAAGGGGGCTATCCTGCTTGCAGGTATGATGTGCTCTCATGCTTCGTTCCTAGCGGTATGGTGTACATTCACACGCTCCCGAGCGCTGTGCGGTGGCGATGGACTCTTGCATATGGAGCTGCAAATATCGATCCTGCAGGAGCAAGTTCTCGGATTGGATAGATGGCTAGAGTCAGCGGGGAAGTCAGAGACAAAAAGGGCTATGGTGTCAATAATGGACGAATTCCAAGTCACGAGTCTATCTTAGGAGCTGAAATGCGGCCCATTACACGTCCGATGGACTCTGTGTGTGCCAACTGGCGTCGCGTTGTTCCTTGTAGGGAAGTGTAAACACTATGATGGGTCCTAGACGGAGCATGGGGCCGGGTTGGAATGCAGCGTCGAGGGGTGCGCGATGACACAATCAGCGGGTGCAAATTAAACATGGTAGACTGGCATTGAACATAAGACGTGGGCGCGCGCGTCGTTGCATTGTGTCGCATGCCTTGGCCGCCGACGGGCCGAAACTGACGCGTTCCGAATAGGTGGCCCTTCTCATGACAGTGAAAGGGGATGCGAGTTGGAGAGATGTAAAAAGCCTCCCTTGTCGTCCGTCCTGGCGGACCTCGACATATGGGAAAAGGGTCTCGCCACTTGTTCCTTCTTTTGCCCTCCTACTTTCGGGCATCCGTACGCCAGCCAGGTTGCACCGGAAGCCGACTTTTGTGCGACACGACGGCTTTTCCCCAAATCATTATTGTGTTGCTTATTGTCGAATTATCAATGCTACTATTGTGGCCATCTAATAATCTAATCAGTGGTTTCTTGTTTCCCTCCCCCCCTTGTCGAGGCCGCCTAGCCGAGGACCGAAAGACACAATTCGGATCGGGACGCCCTATCTCATCGTCGTTATCTGTCACTTGCATGATCTGCAGGGTCGACGCAGAAAATTAAAAATAACGTTAACCTTCTGGGTAGTGTGTTGGGGGGATCAGCCTTGAGGGTTCCAGCGGACTGGGCCGCTGCCGCCGCCTGCGTCGCCGCTAATTACCATCGAGGATCCGGGGGGGACTGCCCCGTCTTGTGCAATCCCACCGGTCAACGACTGAGTGCGGCGCAGCGTCTAGGGAATCGGTACCGGATTGTTTGCACAACCGGTTGCAGCAGCAGCAGGATTCGCATCGCTGCCCAGGCGGAAGCAACGCACGCAGAGACGGAGCGAGCGAGAGAGAGAGAGAGGGAGGGAGAGAGAAGAGGAACCCTGCGCAAATGGAAGGGCTTCCGCGAATGAGTCGAACCATGTCGGCGGGCCCTGGGCCACCGAAATCTCCGGCGCCGCATCCACCTCGACGGGGCCACAGCGTCACCGCCGGGCAAATGACGCGGTACAGGAGCGTACGGAGCATACGGGAGCAGAAGAGCGTGCTGGATTTTGGCCGAGATTGGCGGGAGTGGGATGTGGACATTTTCCGGGACGACGAGACAGCGTCGAATGCCACGACGGATACGGGCACGGCGACAGGCCTTGGCATTTGTATCGGCATTGCCGTAGATGAGGAAACGACGCTCGACGAAACGCAGGCTGCACAAACATCGGCATCGGCATCGGCATCGGCATCGACGCAGCAGCAACAGCAGCAGGACAGGCCAGAATCGGCGGCGAAGCGACGCACTGCGCCGTTGCTGACGTCGTTTTCTCCGACGCCGCAAACACCGACCGGGGCACCGCAGTTGACGTTGCACTGGCAGTGGCAAGACCTCATGTCTGCGAGCGGTGGCAGCAGAGACGAGAACGGTGAGGACGGCAATTACATGATGAACAAGTTTGGTTTCGACGCAGGGTCGCCCGTCAACCGAGGAAACGGCGCCGGCACTGGCAAACGCATCCCAGTGCGGCCCGATTCCCCTGTGCGGTTCAGCTACCCCAACCGAAGACGGCCCAAGACGGCTCCCAACGGGGTCGACAGCCCCTTGCACGGAGCAGCTAAGTCTTTCTCGCCCCCTTATTTTCCTTCTTCGCCGTCTTCCTTCGCGTCCCGGTCCCCTGCGGGTCCTTATTACCACGATGCAAACGCAGGTGGCCCTAGCCCCAGCCTCAGCCCCAGCCCCAGACCAAGACCCCCCAGCGAGCCAGGCTCCCTTTTCTCCCTAGCGCCGTCCCGTTCTGGGTCCAGGTCACCCGTTCCAGGGGCTTCCTCCACTCAGACCCCCTTGTACCCTCTTGGCCCATGTCCGCCTGTTCCATCTGCAGGATCAGCGTTATTACAACAACAAGCCGCTGGAACGTCGTCACCTGCTGCTGATGCGGCAACGGGAGATGCACTCGTGCTTGCGCCGGCGCCAGGAACCGTACTACCACCACCACCACCACCACCTCCTCCTCCTCCTCCTCCTCCTCCTCCTCCTCCACTTGAACCACCGCCGCCCATCCCACCACTCCTTCTTGGCCTACCACCGCCTGTTCCAATCCGAGTACGAGACCAGCTCCTCCACCCACTCCCCGGCCCTCATCTTCGGCCTCGTTCGCACAACCCCACCTCTCTCTCTTCCCAGTCATGCGCCAACCTTAAGCTCGCTGCCAGAGCCGACTACGCTCGTTCCCAGATCATCACCAAGCTCGCCCTTGAGCCCGTGCCTGACGACGAACACATCCCCACCGCCCAGTGTGACGACCGTCACCTTGTCCCAGCTAACGACGACGGACAAGCCGAGCGCGAGGAAGAGGATCGCCGTCGCAGAGAAAAACAGGAAGAAGAAGACGCCGCCCGCTGGGCTGCAGAGGTCGCCCGTCTCGAAGAAGAGACCGATCGCATCTTGGCAGAGCAAAAGGCTAAGGATCTCGCTCGGCTTCAGGCTCAATTGGATGCCATACCTGACACCCCGCCCCGAGTGCGAAGCCCCATAGTCGACAAGTTCGCTTCCTTTCTCAGAAAAGGTCGCAGGTCCGACCCCACCACTCTCACCAAGGCCCCTTCGACATACTTTCAACCCCTCATCCGCGATTGCGGGCCAGCGAGCGACATGGACCCTTCTCGCTTTATCCAACCTGGCGGCGGCGGCATTGTTCCCCAGACCGACGCCCCGACCTCGGCCAGCAATGCCGGAGAACGCGTGAGTTGCCCTCGTCTGACCCATCAGCTTGGGGTTTTTCTTCTTCTTTTTTTTCTTTTCTATTTTAAGTGAGTCGTTGCTAACTCGGTCCTCAGCGGGTGACTGTGCGCTGCCTGCAGTCGTCCATTAGCTTGCCTGTGACGCCCGATACGACTCCTACCGACATCCTGTACTCGGCCGCTAATCTCATGACCCACAACATCAACCCGCAAACCAGCATCGTGGTAGAGTGCTACTTTTCCTACGGCCTAGAGCGTGCTTTGAGACGCTACGAGCGTGTGAGGGACGTCATGAACTCCTGGGACCGCGACAGTCAGCATTGCCTCCTCATCGTCCCAGGTGGTCCAGTAGACAAAAACCCCGAACTGAACCTCGAGCGGGTGCCGCGCACTTTTGATGCGCCACCAGGCCTCGTCAACTTCGCACTCTACCACTGTAACCGCCCTGGCAAATGGAACAAGCGGTACATCACGCTCCTGGATAGCGGCCAGATATTCTCTGCCAAAAAGAAGGACGCCAAGATGTCAGACAAGGACGCCGTCTCGCTCTGCCATCTCTCAGACTTCGACATCTACGCCGTCACCGAGAAAGACATGTTGAAACGTGTCAAGTCACCAAAGAAAAATTGCATCGTCGTCAAGAGCCAGCAGAAAAACAGCGTTTTCCAGAACACTGAAAACTTCATCCACTTTTTCGCCACAGACGACGCCAGGCTTGCCAGTGACTTCCAGAGCATCGTTCACGGATGGCGCAGTTGGTACTTGGTCAACAAGAAGGTCGACCTGACCAAGAAGACAAAGTCCCATCACAGCGGTACCGACAAAGCTAGCGGTCTTGCTAGAAACGGAACCGTGCACCGGACCAGGACGTCTGTCGACGAGACACCCTACACTATCGGAACATTCTCTCCGCTGCTCGACATGGACAAGTTTGACAAGCCGCTTGATGACTATGGCAAGGACGCGGACAGGTCTGCAGCGCGACCGGCAGAGCAGCTCTCCACGCCTAAAAACACTCACAACCTCGTCTCCCGGTCAAGGACGACGCCCAACATATCCCCGCCAACCGCGAAGAGGCTCATCGACCCCTTCGCTAAGGATCAGGAGTTCAGGTCTGCTGGTCTGCTGGGCCGCGGCTACGAGGGACGCAAACAGCAGGCGGAAAAGGTCGCCATAGAGGAACAGCAGTATGCATCCGACAGTCCCTTCACCAGGGGCAACTCGCTTTTGAACCAGGTTCCGGAGGCCGACATGCCACTGGAGAGAAGAGGCACTGTGCGGTCCTCTCGTCCCACAGCGACGGATCCGAATTCTCTGCCGCGGAGCCGATCACGGCCCCCTCCAGCGCGCTTGCCCGCCTCTTCGCGCCCGAGGACGTCGGACGGCGGGTCGTCTTCGGGGAAGCGAGAAATGCCGCAGCCTCTTGTTGACCTGACGCCCAAGGTACCCCAACTGCCCTCGACCTGGCGAGACGCCCATGGCCGCGGTGTCAGGGCCCCTAACGGCAAGCCTCTGATCGAGATGGCCACGGGATGGGACCAGCCAGACGCAGCTCTGGGGCCGCAGCTGCCAACCGTCACGCGTATGGGCACAGCGAAGGCCTACCCTCCCCAGCGTATGGCGTCTCAGTCTGCCGCCTCAAGACCGCGAAGTCGCTCGACGGCAGGCGGCGTTGCCATGCGTCGTGTCGTCTCCAACGAGCAGCCTCCAGTGCCGTTGGTGCCGAGACGGTCGAGACGAGACGACGAGGACCTGCCGCTCATCAACTTTGTGGAACGTGACAGAAGCCGTGATACGAAGCCCCGCATGCCACAAGGCCTAGGCCGGAGCGGCACCGTCAGGTACTAATAAGTTCTTGTCGTTTGATGTGGCGAGCAACGACTTGGAGTCGTTGAAGACATTTTGGGCAAGTGTTGAGCGACAGGCCCGATAAAAAATAAAAATAAAAACCTACGCGCATAAGAGAAGGGCGTTGTACTTGTGATAATAACAAAAAGTGATGCGCAGAACAGCACTCGCAAACTAGGCGTCATGGGGGTCATTTAACATGGAAGATACCCGGGTGTCGACGATTATGTTAGTCACAGAATCAACTTTGGGGAACACGACAAGGAGGGGGGGTTTTTGGAGAGAAGAGAATAAAAAGAACGGGAAAAAGAAAAAGAAAAAAAGGGGGGGGGGGGGGAGGCGTCTCAGGATACAGTCGGAGAAATTTCTTTTATCTACTTCAAAATAATGGATGTGTATGATTCTAACGGTCTACTGTCGTTGTTCATCAGCATCGAAATAATCGATCAGAGCTAGGTATCTTTTCTTTTCCTCTTTTCTTTTTCCTGGCCTCCAGTGCCCCCGCAACATGCAAAACCCCACACTGCCGTGCTGACTGAGGGGGTTGATGATGGTGCTGCACACAGAGACTGCATTAGGTGATGGTGGAATGGGAAAAGAGAGGAAAAAGAAGAGAGAGGGGAAAAAAGAAAGAAAAAAAAAGAACACGCGTACATCTATTTGCTGCGCTTGTAGATCTTGGCGAGGAAGGCTTCAAAGATGCCCTTCTTGAGGCCCTCGCTCTCGTCAACGTTGTTGATCATGTCCTTGATCTCGTTGGCGCGCTTCTCCTCAAAGGCCTCGAAGCGCTCCTTGAGCTTCAGGTCGTCAAAGAGCTTCTTGACGACGGCCTCCTTGGCCTTGTCCTTCTGGCCGTAGTTCTCCTCGAGGATGCGGCGCTGCTCGGGGGTGGCGATCTGCAGGGCCTGGTTGACGAGCCAGCTGCACTTGTTGTCCATGATGTCGGTGCCGATCTTGCCAATGTGCTCGGGCAGGCCAAAGTTGTCGAGGTAGTCGTCCTGGATCTGGAAGTACTCGCCGAGGGGGATGAGGATGTCCTCGGCCTGCTTCAGGTTCTTGGGGGTGGCGATGTTGAGGCAGTGGAGGGCGAGGGCGACGGGCAGGTAGAAGGAGTAGTATGCCGTCTTGTAGATGACGATGAAGCTGTACTTTTCCATGCTGAAGTTGTCGAGGTTGACCTTGTCCTCGGGGGCGGTCAGGAGGTCGCAGAGCTGGCCGAGCTCGGTCTGGAAGGTAACCTCGTGGAAGAGCTCGAGCAGGTCGACGTAGCTGGCGTGCTCGCGGAAGAACTTGCGCAGCAGCGTGTAGATGGCGGACTCGAGCATGAAGGCGTCGTTGATGGCGACCATGCCGACGCCCTCGTGGCGGTACCAGCAGGGCTTACCGCGGCGCGTGATGCTCGTGTCCATGATGTCGTCCGACACGAGGAAGAAGGCCTGCAGGAGCTCCGTCATCCAGCCAAGCGTCGCCGCCTGGAAGTACTCCTCCTCGTTAAGGGGCTTGTCGAGCAGTAGGGAGACCGAGTCGGGGACCGACATGCCGCGGTTGCATTTTCCGCCGAGGGTGTTGATCTCGAGACTCTGTTGGGGTGCAAAAAAGACGGGAAACAGTCAACCTTTATTGTTCTTCGTTCCTTGTGCCCTTGCCTCTCGGCATCATCACCACGGCACGCACCCACACGGCGACCCAACCTGGTTGTCGTCGTCGTGCCGGTGGTGGTGATGGCTGTGGCGGAGCATGTCGGGTGGGTGTAGCTGTATGCTTGCCTTCTTGTACCATGCCAACTCCTCCTTGGGAAGCTTGTACTTTTGCGCGTGCTCGAGGAGGACCTCCTCGAGCTTGGGGAAGACGGACTCGAACTCGGCGAGGGTCGTTTTCTTGGCCATCTTGTCGGATGTGGTTTAGTCTGATTGCCGGCTCGGCGGGGTATAACGATCGAGTAGTCTTTTTTTATATAAAAAAAAAGGGGGGGTGGCTGTTAGCAAGACGGACACGAAGCAAAAACACAAGACCAGGCAATTGTATAAGAAGGCGACACGGCACTTGCTCTGGTGAAAGCACAAGGAAAACGAGGGTGACAAACTTTGAGGACGAAGGGGTGAAAGAGGAGGAAGAAAGATGGTCGTTGGCTATATTTACGCGGCTTGTTGTCGCGACAGAAATTAAATTGCGCTTACGGTTTACACCGAAAGTTGAGCGAGCGAGGGTACCCCTCATCCGATCTTCAGGCACCGTTATGGCAGGCGGTGGCGGAACCATCCCAATGGACCCCGCTGTCTCTCCGATGGCACCAGCGGAATAGGTGGGGAGAGTCGGGATGGCGTTGACGGTGACGCCCAATTGACTTCTCGGTTGTATACCTTTTAGTGGCCGCGTGCTGGGGGGCTACGGCACACGGCAGGCGGTCAGACACGCCGTCCGTTGTCACTTTGGCGCCGTCGCGCCCAGCGCGTGCCGGGACTCTCCCAATGACTGCTTTCTGCCGTCGGGCTTAACTATGTCAGGTAAAACAAACACAACACTTACATCGCCCAGCCTCAGCAACCCTGCACGACTGCTTTTGCTCTTCCGGCCCTTTCTCTCATCTGCGGCCCAGGCAATCGATTTCTGAACGACGTAGTCGTCATTCTCCAAGTCGGACCGATTGACCGCTGCCCGCCGTCTACGAACGCGCGCGCGCCAGGAAACAGACGATCGACCAACTCTTATTGGCGTGCGTCTCGGCCAAGGATGCGAAGCCATGTCGCTCAACGAGAATGAGCTGTCGCAGCTCCGCGAGTCCCTCCAGGATGCAGTCGTGAAGTGCTCCGAGCGGTGCCTGTACTCATCCGCAAAATGGCAAGCTCCCCGACACATCGCATAACATCCTTGCACGCGATGGCTGCTGACCTGATCCCAGGGCAGCAGAGCTCCTTAATGCGATCCCAGAACCCTCGGTCAATGCCGCCGCGGCCGATGCCGACGCCCAGTATGTCCCGACTGTCTTCACAGCGAACGCCGACCCCGAAGAGGCCCTCCTGGAGGCCAAGGAAATCAACAAGTACCTGCTGGCGAAAGCCCTCTTCGACTCGAGGGAGTTTGACCGCTGCGCCGCCGTCTTCTTGCCGGACTCCGTCCTGTCAGGTGTCCTGAACTCCAACACGGAAGGATCGTCAGGGACGTCGAGGACGTCCAAGGGGAAGGGGAAGACAAAAGTGGAGGCTGGGGCGAGGATCGCGGGTAGCAGCACCGAATTGCCCCGGCTCAGCCAGAAGAGCTTGTTCCTTGCCTTGTACGCCAAGTTTATGTCCGGGGAGAAGCGCAAGGACGAAGATTCGGAAATGGTCATGGGCCCCCAAGACCTCGGAAACGTAATCAACAAGCAGCTGAATGTCGTCAGCCGGTTCCTCAGTGACTGGTTCGACGAGCGCACGACGGACGACGGCGAGGTCCTCGGCAGCCAGGGCTGGCTGGAGTATCTGTGAGAGGTTACCTGGCTCCTTATACACGCGTACAGCCACTGACAAAGACTTAGGTACGGCATGGTCCTCGCAAAGGAAAAGAACGAAGACAAGGCAATGGACTACTTTGTGCGAAGCGTCCACTTGTACCCGATGAACTGGGGCTGCTGGCTGGAAATGACCCAGCTCATTTCCCGAGTAGATGATGTAAGTCCTCGGCCCGCCACATGTGTCCAAGAGCCGCAGGAGGCTAACGTTGTCCAGCTGAGCCGCATAGCAGAGCATCTCCCGCAAAACATCGTCTCCTTCATCTGGCATCTCTACACCTCACTCGAACTCTACCAGGCGACCCCGGAACTCGCCAACTCACTGGACTCGTTGATGGGCATTTTCCCCAACTCGTCGTTTCTCCTCACATGCAACGCCATGCTGTCGTATCACTCGAAAGACCTCGTCGCCGCCGAACAGAACTTTAGTCGACTTCTGTCACTGCACCCTCACAGGCTCGACTCGCTGGACCATTACTCCAACATCCTTTACGTCATGAACCTGAGGCCGAAGCTTGCGTTCCTCGCGCACTTGTGCTCGAGCATCGACAAGTTCCGCCCCGAGTCTTGTGTCGTGGTGGGCAACTACTACTCCCTTCTCTCCATGCACGAGAAGGCGGTGCAGTACTTCCGCCGGGCCTTGACCCTCGACCGAACCTGCCTGTCGGCATGGACGCTCATGGGTCACGAGTACGTGGAGCTGAAGAACACGCATGCGGCAATCGAGTCGTACCGTCGCGCAGTCGACGTCAATCGCCGGGATTACCGTGCCTGGTACGGTCTTGGTCAGACGTATGAGATGCTGGAGATGCACACCTACAGTCTCTGGTACTACAAGAAGGCGGCCGGCTTGCGGCCCTGGGACGGCAAGATGTGGCTTGCCGTCGGTTCGTGCCTGCAAAAGATGGGCCGCGACCAGGACGGCATCAAGGCACTGAAGCGGGCCCTGTTGGCAGACGCGTACTACGATACTGGGAGCAGCTTCGGGGGCGGAGGAGACTTCCTCAACGGTCGGAGTGCCACGGGACACCTGGACCCAGAGCTGCTCTTCCAGATCGCCAGCATGTACGACCACCTCGGTGAGGAGGAAGAGGGAAAGGCATACATGGAGCTTTGTCTCGCGCAGGAGGGCGGGGAAGCCACCGACGCCGCGCCGAACGAATCGATCGCGATACACAATGATTCCCCAGGCGCGTCCGACGACGAAGGCAACGGGGACGGCCGCAGGGAGGGCGCGAACGAGGGCACCGGCGTGACTGCGTCGACAAGCAAGGCCCGCATGTGGCTCGCGAAGCATGCCATGCGGACAGCGGACTACGTCACGGCCAACCGGCTAGGGACCGAGCTGACGCAGGACGGCTTCGAAGTGGAGGAGGCCAAGGCTCTTGTGAGGGAAGCCAGGGCGCGCATAAGGAACGCGGAAATGGGCCTCACTCCCTGATCCGGCTCGGGCGGTCAAGGGATGGGTTGCGAAGGGTCTGGGCGTCAGGCCAAACGACGAGCTTGGCCGGGGGATGGTGTCGGGGGAGAAGCCATGCTGCCCGAGTCCGGAGCGGGATCACACGGCCCTTCGCATCGGATCATGTTGGGCGTCCAGGGACGGGAAAAGAGAGCGCGAGCTGGTGTATAACCCTGAGTAACTTTCTAGAGGTAGAAGCGCGGGTCGTCGGAGCATCCGGGGCATATAGTAATGAGATACCACTACATGAACACGCTCTCCAGATACACGCATCCCCGTGTGACGAGTGGTCGGCCGTGCTGACGGCGGCCTCGTCCCATCAGCCGGACCGTCGCTGGCTGGCGCGGTCACGCTTCCCAGGCAGGACAGACCCCGCGCACGCCAATCTTTAGGGGAGGGGGTTAATCAGATCCGAGGGGGGCACCAGATCCGGCAGGTTTCCCGGCGGCAGCGTCACGATCCAATGAGCACCAGGGCGGCTCCGCCTTTTTTTGTTTGTTTTCTGTTGGGTTTTCGCCCAGGAGCTCGTACCGACGCTTCCAGATAAGCTCACGATCGCCCCCCCCCCCCCGTCCGTTCTGATGATACTAGAATGTGCAACGTTTCTGCGAACGCCTCTACCCTCACTGTTTACGGACCTGGGCCACTCGGGAAAGGGTCAGGAGGGAGGGGGGGGGAGGGTTTCTTCATGACGCATGATGCCAAATACGAGGTTTTCCTAGCGCCGCCATTTTCCCTTTCTCTGCTTTCTCTACCGACATTCTTTTCTCGGGCGCCTTTGGTTAAACGACCGCCACGTCCCGCCCAGTCAGCCGATAACCCCTGCTCGGAGGCGCCTCTCCCACCTCGTACAAAATCCATGAACCACGCGCTTGGCGCGGGAAAAAGAAGAGGGGGATAGGGCCACGCGTACCGCGCTTTTCATGGGGACAAAGAAAAGAAGAAGAAGAAGAAGAAGAAGAAGAAGAAAAGAAGAAAAAATCAGCAGCCATGGCGTGGTGAACTTGGTCGGGAAGGAAGGAAGGGTCCCCCCCGTTTCCCTGGTCTCTCTCGCGCGGAAGTGCGTGCAGGTCAGCGGGCTGAGAATACGAAGAGGCGCATTAGTCCCTTGCCCCCCCCCCTCCATCCTCTTGATATCCGGTGGCCCGGGGATGGGTCATCGCTCGGCTCCGTCTGGCGAACGAATAGCCTTCTTTACGGGGGCCCCTAGAGAGGCGGGATCACATTTTTGCTGCGTGGTTCGTCCGGGGTTGGTTGGGTGGTTCGAACGGGAAAAAAAGGTGCGGCCAAGTGGGATGGCCATGCGGTCAGCCTGCAAGATAACAATATCCGGGCCCACGGCGGCCACGTCGAGTGAATAACGTTGCATGACAGGTTCTTCTCAACGGGGTCCCTTATTCGCCGGTCCATCATCACTGACACCACTACCACCGCCGCGGCCGCGTCGAAGAGTTCGGAGGGGGGGAGCGGGGGGAGCGGGGGGGGACAACCTGATCTCCAGGAGATCATTCTTCTTTCTCATTTTTTTTCTCAAAGGATCGTTATGGCGAAGCTCACTCCCCCGCGAGCACCCCGTTTGTATTATCATTACTCGTAAGGACTGTATGCGCGTGATACCCTCCTCCCCCTTGTGGCAGAATCCCAAAATCCCTTGTCTCTTCCAATACTCCAAAAAAAAAAGATGACCGCCGTGCTTCTCTTTCCCCTCTAAAATGTGTCCAAAGTGCCACATGGTATCAAGTCAATGTTTATCCGGTTTGCCCTCCCACTTTTGCCGGCCATAAAGGAAAGTCCAGAATAGAAATTAGAAAATAACGTAATGGGGGGGGGGGGGGGGGGGGGGAGTTGATCCGCTGGAATACCGCGTCCCTTGATTAGTAACCCTTGCCAGGCCTAACAGGAAGACGCCTTAGGACTCCGGATTAGAAATTAGAATTAGAAGAGCAGCGCAAAGATTCCGGCCAGGACGAGGGCGCCGGCACTCGCGGTGAGCGACCTGGCGCCGTTCCCTGGGACGGTGACGGGTCCCGTGGTGGATGGTCCGACGGGCGTCTTGGTCGGGAGGTCAGCGGTGGGGGTAGTAGGCCCGACGGTCACGATGGTCACGGCGGTCGAGGTGAGGTTGGAGTGGTGGCTCGGCTTGGGCGGCTTAGGGGTGGGCTCGACCACGCCGGAGGTGTTGTGGTAGCTAGGCTTTGGCGGCGGGGCCGTGGGCTGGATGACCGGCGGGTACGTGACGGTTGTGTTCCATCCCGACGGCGGGTGCGCGACGGTGCTCCAGCCCGGCGGCGGGCGCACTGAGGTGTTGTTCCATGACGGCGGCGGCGGCGGAGGAGGATGGACCGTCACAGTCGGGGTGTGCTGGGGCGGCTTGTCGGTGGTGATGGTGCAGGGGCAGTCTGTCCTGTGTTAGTCTTGTTCGGTATAAGTGTATAGATGGGCGAGAGCGCCGTACTCGTGATGGTGAGGGTGGTGGCCGTGGTGGCCGTATAAGTGACGTTTTGGTGGACGAAAGTTGTGGGCGACTGCAGGCAGAGTCAGTCTCGTCGATCACGCCCCTCGGCACGCCGCATCGAGACTCACAGGGCAGTACGTCTCGTAGGCAGTGGTCACGACTGTGGTGTAGAAGGTGTGGACATCGGTCCCCCAAGCCTGTGCAGACGCCACGAGTCCGGCTGCGGACAACAACTGCGAAACCTTCATCGCGGAGTGGAAGCGAGTGTTCTCTGGTATAAGCGAGAGTCGTTTGCCAAAGGCACGATATAAAGCAACTGGGTGGAGCGGGGCGGAGGTAGGTTGAGGTTACTGCTTGTCGATGACTCTGGTGAGACCAGGAACCATCCAGGCCAGGCACCGCTCGCCTTATGTATCACGGAGGCGGGGCCGTCATGCGCGGAGAGGTCCATCTTGCAGAAGGGCCTGGGACCAGATGCTTACACAGCTTAAGGTTGTGTGCTGCCCTGGAGGCGATCTTGTCGGGCGGGCGTGCCGTTGTCCTCCATGCCAGATTCGACCATCGACGGCCTCGCTAACAATACGCAACGGCGGGTGTCGATGACTGTACGCACCTGGCGCAGGTGGTGCGCACCACCTGCGCCCGATGGGGGCTAGGAGACGGGAGTATGACTCTGCCTCCAATGGGGCCCAAGACAAAGGATACGAGGCGGCCTTTGCCCTGCCAGGCCTGGTGCGGAATGGTGTCATTGGTTTTGCTGGCACGAAGTTTGCGAGGGGGTTGGCGACTTGCGTATATCACGCAACTGCTCATTGGACCAGTCACTTTATTGATTTCGTTTTGGGCAAGTGACTATGCGACAGCAGGGGTCGAGCGCTGACGGCTCGTGTTGTCAACCAAAGTGCCTCCGGGTTTGGGTAAAAGTCGTGTAAAAGCGAGCAGAGTCGGCTCTCAACGCACATGGTCGAGAGTCTGCAACATTCCAACGCTCTTGAGAGAAAAGCCCCCCATCGTCAAAAGCCAGGCTTGGTGTCGCAGGGCGACGAGCCTGTGAAGTCATTTCACCCGACCGTCGGTGGAGCGCCGCACAACTCGACTGTAGCTCCCCGGTTCGGGGAATACGGATAAACTGGAAGGATGAGACCAAAAACGAGAGAATACCCGGGCCTTGGCATGCGAGGCTCGTGTTGGGTGCCCTTTGGCACTTTGCGGCGTTCTACGAGATAATGTGACCATACGCCGCAACTGCACAGCTTGGAATCGAAGTGGCCGGTCAGCGGCGCAGCATATGGCGCCGTCAGCACTCGCAGACAATATTAGCAATTATGGCTAATTCTTACGAGGCCTATCCGGGCTACTCGACTGGCATAAGATAAGCCCTGACTACCAGGGCAAAACCGATATATCCCACACGAGTGCTGACGCCCCATTGCAGAGACCGGGCCCCCGCGCATATGCAACCGAGTTGCGACGGCCTCACGAGCAACGCACAAGAAAAAAAATATGTCCTCTCGCGCAACTTTCCGACCATTCCAAGGAGCGGAAGCTACCTGTCATGACGGCAGCATCGGCAGCAACAATGCCGCTTGGCATTTTGTATCGCACGACGGCGTCGTCTTCCCATGCATGACTATCGACAGCGGATTCCCAGCTATGAGATTTTCCGCGGAAGCATGACTTCAAATGGTGCAGGCACAGATGACACCGGCGAGGCAAGTTTTCATAGACAAGGCATTCGGGCATCCCGGTTGTCCAAGGATGTTTCCTAAACCTTTGTCAGCTCGATCGGTTGGTCGGTCATCAGAAACCAGGCGATGCCCGGCACCCACGGGGCTGGCATGAGAGGACGCGGAGTCCTGTTTCCCAGAGGCGTGGGCAGCAGCGTCCGTTCGCGCCACGAGGTGCAAGGGATCTGGGTTACATAGATGGAAGTCTTCAGACCCAGTTTCTTTTCGGCCGCATGCAACGGCTTCTGAATAGACGGGACGCCTTCGGACAGACCTCGGTGGAGAAGCTCTGGTGGTGGGAGGCGAATTCAACACAACCAAGATAACCAAAAGGTCATGTCATGCCCGAAAGATTTTTCAACTCCCGTTCATGTGGTTGAAAGAGAAAAAAAACTCGAAAACCCGGCTGGTCCGACGACGATTGGACCGGGTGGTGTGGGCACGCCTTGCGGGGGAAGAGGAGACACTCGCACGAGATGACGGAAGCGTAAGGCATATGGCGGGGAGGAGTCGATGAGCGCAATGAGGTCAGAGTCAGTCACGGGCTTTTCGTCGCTAAGGCAGTTGGCCGAGGCGGCCATGGACGCTTCCAAGGCTGATGGACGGGCGGCGATGGTGCGGAGGGGCAACCTGAAGCCGAGGTGCAGACTGCGGTATCGGTATCCCACTGACCGAATGCAACGGAGAGGCGGTCACCTGGTGGGGAAACGGCGTCAATGGTGATGGTGTGAGGGAATTCATTCCGTTGGCGGGCTGATGGACCAGTCAATGATGATGAAAAAATAAAAAGAAGAAGAAGAAGAAAGAACCCCCCCCCCCCCAGAAACGTCTGGGGCAAAAGGGAGGAAGCAGAGTGTGTGGGACGAGTGTATCCGTACCCTGTATCCGTACTGTAAGTTGAAGCCCAGGCCCAGCCCAGGCAGGTCCGTCTCCTGGACGGTTCCGTTCCTGCATTGGAGAAAAACTCACCTGAGGATGATGACCCGCAACAGACCCGCTCTTAACGGACCTTTTCTCCGTCCATGGCCGGATCAGCCCTTGACGGGTTTGTACACGGTACCGGCCTGGATACGGAGTACGTACCTAACTGACTGTGCCTTGGAAGGCAGCGGCCGTCACAAACCAAACGGTTACGTACTGCCTACCTACCTATGTAGGTACCTACTTACCTACCTTGCGAGCGCTATGGCAGTCACAAGCAGCCTTGGTACGTCTTCGTACATAGGTACTGTCAGAGAGTGAGCAATGATCAGTGGGACCCGGCTGCGGTCGAGAACGTCCCCGTCCCGTACTTCATAGTACGCAGTACGTAGTTACATCCCTGGTATTGCTACGTGTGCAAAGTACGATGTACACGTAATTACAGCACCTGCTCGCTCTGTTTGCCCAACCCAACCCTGTCTGCTCACCACTGCTCGGAGGGATCCCAGAAGCAAGCACGTGTGCCCGCGACCAAGTCGGGCAAGATATGCTCAGTGGGCCACTGCCTACTACTGAGGTACCTAGGCAAACATGAGCAACCAGCTTGACGGGTATTGCGATTTGCAGCACATCTCTTACCTTAAACCGTACCTTAAACCGTACCTTGAATGAACACCTAACCTGCCTACCTTACAGCCTTGTAGGAGGATATCGTACACCACCTAATCTGCTCCAGCCAACGTGGGCCAGAAGAGAAGCGTCGGATAACTCGGCGACATTGCGAACTCGCCCGCGCCGCATGTTGACCGACGGTCCGGTGGTGGCGTGGCGTGGCGTGGCATTGGGCTTATGCCGTAAGCTACCGACCGCGCATTGCACTACAGATTGCACTACAGACACACGGCACGAATGACTCAGGCAGCAAGTCGGAAGAAACTTTTTATTTCATTTTATTCTTCCGACAAGTAAGACAACAAATGAAAAGGATGGGGAAAACTCTGCACAAAAAAGTGCCGCAATTAAGAATCCAGACCTCCCAACAGATATGCAGGCACAGCTGTACACTACCTACATACAGCATGGACGGGACTGGGCCGTCTGCGTGAATAAACTTGTTCCTGGCAGGCAGGCGGGCAGGCAAGCAGGCAGAGCCAGTCGGGGCAGACGTCGGGGCAGTGCCCGGGGGACTCCGCTTGGTACCAGGTACGGGAAAGGGTCTGGCATCTTGTTAGCAGGAGCACAGCCATGTCGCCTCTTCATCTATCGCTACCGGGGCGCTCGGCTCAGGCACGGTACAGCCCTCTCTACAGTGCTCGGAGCACCACACACTCGGGCTATGATCGACAGGCACAAGCCCGCCCTCCTTGTCTGCCTTACACCCTCTTCTAGGTACTACCGTACCCTCCACTACCACGCAGTACTTCGCATGTAGTTTACGAACCGGTTCCTGGACAGGATTCGATTTCTCACCACCCATCCATCCATCCATCCATCATCCTCCCCGATTCGTCCACTCGAGTCCAAATCTCCAGTTTTACCTCCAGCACGCACGCTCGCTCTGGGTGCATGCACCTTGCCAAGGAAGTCCCTCTGGCTGGGGGAGATGAACTCTGCCAGGGAAACAGCAGGAGAAGGATCCCATCATCCCCCACGGTCGTGTGTCATGGCCTCCGTCACAGAAAAGCCTGAAGGATGGCCAACCGAGATGGTTGTCCGGGCTTGTTGCCATGCCATGCCATGCTCCCCTCGCACTGATGTGACGGCGACGTGTTTCTTTTTTTCCCTTTGCTGAAATGAGTTTTGGCCTGTCTCTCTCTCCCTCCCTCTCCCTCTCCCTCTGTGTGTGTTCTTGGAGGGGTAGCCTTTCTTTCTGCCTGCATCAGCACCCGATGCCGACCGTCGTCCAATGTCGGCCAGCTTTCGACTCGAGCGAGTGTGCTGTCTGTCTGTCAGTGTCGTCTGGTTTTCCTGCTTCGTCACCTGCACCCCGTCACATTGATCAGCCGATTTTCCCTAGTCCAGATGAACCGGTGCATTGGGAAGTGGTGCCACGTCCTGCGGCCCTCGGTGTTTGCCCAAATGGCATGCATGCCTAGTAGTAGCTGGCACTGCCCTCCCGCGCGCACCCTCCCAACATCCGTCCGGCAGCACAACCCGGCGGCCTTGCCAAGTGGGATTTGCTCGGTAGTGGCCGGCACATCTTTTCCTAATCGTCCTATCTGCCCGTCCTCGGCCAGGTCCACGGTGCTAAGGACAAGGGGGAGGGGGCCAGCCAAGTTGGCCAGCTCGAAGAGAGCCCGTCATGGGCGGTAATGGCCCCCTGTCCCGCTACGGATTAAGAGCCGGCGCGCCGATTTGTCGTCGTTGGCCTCTGCCTCGAACCCAGTTCCACGACTTGGTTCTGTCCGGCCTGTCAGGGTACGCCACGCCGAGTTGGTTGTTAGCGTCAGGTACCAGGCACAACCAGCAGCCAGCAGCCGTCCAATGACGACGTCGAACATGCACCTGCGGCTAAGAAACCTAACAAACGGCGCCAAGGGCTGACGTCCGCGTTGCTTTTTTCATCCTGTGCCAGCACGTCTTCGCAGCCTGCTGACGCCGAGGACCTCGATGCCTGCGCCTGGTTCGTCACTAAGGTACCCCCCCCCCCCCCCCTCCCCTTCTCTCCGCCCCCCTCGACTACCCGCCGCCAGTCCGTAAGAGCCAACGCTTAACGCCCGAGTACCCGTCCTCGTTGCCGCGTTGCTCCCGTGTGTGCCCTGCACTTTTGGGTCTTGGGGCCAGTCCTGAGGGAGGGCGTCCCTGGGGCGCTAGAAACCGAGAAGGAACCTCAGACACAACCTGGGACTGTCCGAGAGTAGGCGCCAGCAAACTCCAGAAACGAGCCTGTTTGGAACAAGTGTCTATCGAGGTGTTTCTGAGCAGATTGGGTGTTTGCCCCCAGTTCCAGTTTCAAACCCTCCTTGACAACCTTGTTTAGTGCGGGCTAGCCACGAAGGATGGGAGACCTGGCTGGGATGGGAGAACTGCTGGGCCAGACCGAAAACTCTGAACCTGGCGAGGCCATTAATTCACAAGCACATCCAATCATTGCCATCAAGTTACTACGACATGTACAAGTTACAAGAAGCATGGCGCCCAAGCATCCGAGCCCACTCTCCGATGGAGGCGTTCCATGTAACTCTGGGAAACACCCTCGGGCTTATGTCTCCACTGCGGTCTTCAGATGTGCCCACGTCCTCGACGCCCCTCAGCTCCGCACCTCCACTGCTGCCATTTCACGAGCAGGAGAATCTTTTCTGGTCTACGAAGCCACCCCCCCCCCCCCCCCCTCTTGACATGTGTATAAGTACGAAGCGGTTCCCATGAAGCCCTGCCTTCTCCGGTTTTGATATACCATCCCGCAATCACTATCCTTCCAGTGGCCGAGCCTCTCACATTTGTCTATCCAGACAGCCTCATTCTCTTCACAACCAGCTTCTCACTCTTTTTGAAAGCACCCAGACGGCCCCGGTCCGTTCAACTCCCATCTCTCACAACCAGAGCTCGAGTCCATCACCACAACACCCCCATCCCTGGTCAATCATCACTTCTACGATCAGCTAGACGCTTTTCAAAGAACCGCCCACTTCTCAGCTGCCTTGATCCTGCACTTACCGTTGTTGACAACGTTTGCCGGACTCTTCAAAACCCCCGTTTAAAATCTCACCACAACGCTTCGGCACTTACACCGTCACCACCATCAAAATGCAGTTCAGCGTCCTCTCTCTCCTCGGTGCCGCCACCCTGGCCGCCGCCACCAACACCGTCACCTTCCAGTCTCTGGACGACGTCACCCGCACCGTCTACTTCACCCCCAACTCGGGCCTCGCCTCTGTCGACTCCGTCGAGGTCCCCGGCAATGGCGAGGTCAAGGTCGAGATCCCCGAGTCCTGGATCGGCAACTGGTACGCCGTCTCGGAGGGCGCCGAGAACACCCCCGGCATGCTCGGCGAGGTCGCCTACAACGGTTGGAACGGCCTGACCTACTTTGACGTCTCGGCCATCGTCAACCCCAACGACCACGACGGCGTCAAGAAGATGTGGCCCGCCAACGGGACCGAGCCCATCTCCGGCTGCGACTCGTTCCCCTGCAACAACGTCTACTACCTCGCCAACGATGTCCAGACAAAGGTCACCTCCGAGACCGACCTCATCTGCACCCTCGGCAAGAACGGCGCCGTCTCCCGCCGCGACGTTGACGACCACTACGAGTCCCCCAGCTACAAGCGCGACTTCGTCCAGGGCAAGTACTCCAACTAAGCTTCGGGAGCCCAACCTCTTTTTCCCCGTCATTCCTTCACTTTCCTCTTACCTTTCATCCTCTTTCCGGATGCGAGGAACGAGAGAGAAAAGAAAAGACCAAAAAGCTGCCGCGGCGGGCCGGAACACGCATCAGTCCCGCCGCCGCCCCTCCCCGCGCTGTGCGCTACGACTTGATGACACCCTTTCTCCAAGGTGACGACGGACCATCAAAATGTCCAACATTGTCTCGCCCCCTTTTTTTTTTCCCTTCCCCTGACAAACAAAAAGATACCCATCACACACTCCAAGAGCGCGGGTACGCGGGTGGGCTTAGCGCGGGGTTTTGAAAGAAACCATTGTCTTCTTTTTCTCTCGGGATTGAGAGTCATTTCTACATTTTGGATACGATTTTTTTTTTTTTTTTGGTATCCAAACCGGGGGGAAGGGCGTAAGGCAATTCGGAGGGACCGGAGCAATTGGAGTTAATCTAGGCGTTTCTACCCCTTCCTCCCCCCCCCCTTATGTGCTGTTGTCGTCTACGCACACAAACGCACTCTGAGAGGTGTTCCGCGCTTTCTGGGAACTGATCCAGGAAACCGGGCCTCGTTTTTCTTGTTTGGCCTTGAACGGGCCCGGGAGGGGTTTACCTGATCCGGTTTCGGGTAAACCATCCCAACGGCGCGCAGAGCCGTTTCTTAGCCTTCGGACTTTGTGAAGAGGGAACTTCTTGGTTGCTTTGGACAAAAAAAATTCCTGTACATATTAGGGTCAAGTTTAACCCCGTGCCCCGAAAATAGAGACAAAATGCCGTTTTCCGACGCCAATTAGCTGTTCCCGTCCGTGCCCTTGCCGTTATTGGCGTTGTTGTTGTTGACTTGGAAAACTTGTTGTCGGCCGTCGTCGTCGTCATCCTCGTCCGTTGCCCCGATCCCCCCCCCCCCCACACCATCTCGTGTATCTCGTGTGCGGTGATTAAAAAGGGGAGATGTCGAAATTGAAGGGGGTGGGTTTTTCGCCCGGGTCTCCTTCCCCAGGGGGGGGGGAGAGAAAGGGGGGCTTGTTCGACAACCCTTGTGCCGCGGCTAGCTACTACGTAAAGCTGGCGCTTTGTTCATTCCCTCTTGCTCTGTCTCTCGCTTATATGGAAAAAAAGGCTTTTCAAGGAATCAGATAAACCAAAAATACAAACACCAATGCGCGAGCGCCCAGGGCGTGGCCCCGAACCGGGAAACGTTCCCCCCTGAGTCCACCCGCACAGTGTACTTAATGGTGGTGATAAGAATATATCATCCATCACTATTATTACCACTTGCTAGTATCACGAGAGCTTTGATCGATACTCAGGAATGCAACGTCCGTCCGTCTGTCCCCCCCCCCCCCCCCCCAATGCGAGATTGCCTCTTGTCTGTTTCCCTGTTTTCCGCCGTCCGTTCTCTTGGGACGAACCAACAGACGCAGTGTGTGCGTGTTTGTAGTGTCCGGGCAGGACCCCCGCCTCCCCCGGCGTTTCAAACCGTTTGGCGCCATCCCACCTGCCGACGGACGAACCCCCCCCCCCTGGTCGCTCACTCTACCTTACTCAGTACAGGTGGGGTACGGAGGGAGACAACGTCGCCAGGGGGGGGCCGAGGAAACAAAGGACAACCCCCCTACACCCCTTACCCGCGACCAGAAGGCAACGTCACCCACGGAACCCGGCAGTCGCCATCCTCCTCCGTGGTGGCGTTTTGCACGCGTGTATATATGCGCGATTGCGCGGCCTCGATACACATTCGTGTCATCAACGGCGGGAGAGAGAGAGAGAGAGAGAAGAAGGGGGGGGGGGGGGTTAAGTAAGCGTCTCGTGGCCGTCAGGGACCCAAACGTGTGGGATTGATCGGAATCGGATCGTAGCCCCTCCTCCTCGTCCGCCCCGTCCCGACATATGCGGCCATCCGCAACGGCAACCACCCGCGCGTGTTTGTTCCCCAGGCGGGCAGCTGCTCAACGGTTTTCTGGTCCTGCGCCTTGGCGCGTCGCCGGCCTCACTTGCAGCTTCAGAGTGTGCGACTTCGGGGCAGACAGGCTTCGACCGAACAGGATGCTGACGGCAGTAGGCAGCTGGCAGTAGTAGGCGTGCGAAAACCTCTTCAAAGACGTACACAACTTTATTCGACGGCATTCCCCCCCACTTTTGTTATGATAGCGAATCCCAAGTGGGAGGCTCGCTTTGCCTCCGATCTAAACTACATCATGATGCCTGCTTGGGCTCCTCAACGGCAGGCGGCGACTCCGCCTGTGCCGACCCCTCCGCGCTCTGTCTGCTCCCCGGCCCAGCTGTTGAATTCCTGCCCGAACCTGTTGTCTCCGATCCGCCATCCGTCTGTCTTTCGGACGGTGGCGGCGATGGGGCTGTCTTGATCTCTTTCGAGTTGATGATGCTCCTCAAGTAGTCGCCCGTGTCCCGAAACCCGTCAAGCTTGCCGAGCTTGGCTGTGAAGAAATCCACGTCACGAAGCATGCTGTATCTACGTTAGCACGATGCCCGGCGGCTTCCCAGGCGGAGCGCGGCTTACCTGTCACGACCAGTACCCGTCGTTGGGTTTGCGGCCTGGAAGACCTTGCCGAACTGGTCCTTGTAGCTTGCGAAAACGGGGCCCATGATCAACTGCACCGAGGTTTCCGGCAGGTGCTTGGTCAACACCCTGTGTAGAGTGGTCGTTTCCTTGGCCAGCGTTTCCATGTATGCGTGCGCCGACTGGCTGTTGTCATGGTCCCAGTCGATCGTCTTCATGGACTTCGAGTGTTGCGACGCGCGTCCGCTCATGATCTCGACCAGTTTGTCGTAGATGCTGTTCTGGTGTTCCTGGAATAGGCGCCTGACCTTGTCGAACTCGCCCATCAGGCTGGATACGCCGGCTCCCGAGCCGGCATGCCGGCGAACAAACTCTCGAATGTGAGGGATCAATGTTGCGATGAACGACAGCGCTTGGGATGCCAAAGCCAGATGTCGCGTCGTGATGTTCTTCAGACCAGCGGACCGGGTGGCACCCGCGCCAAGGATGAGCTGGGTGCAGCGGGAGTTGAAGAGCTGCAGGTATGTGATGAGGGACGTGGCGACGTCGGCGGCCATGGACGGGATGCCGCCGATGAGGTGGAGGAAATGCGAAATGCCCTCCAGGCACAGTATGGCCGAGTTGGGCAGGAGGAACGTTTCGCTCTCGATCTCGGCCGTCCGCGCCTTTTCCTTCCCGCCAGTGCCGCCGTTGGTCTCGGCCGGCGTTGCCGTCGTTCCGTTCGAGGCCTCGTCGTCTTGGTTTTCTTCCCATATCTTGCTTCCGTCTGACCACGATGCAGCATCCTTGGTACTGCTCTCGAGTACCTGATCCAGGAGAGCCTTGTCTTTCTCGTTAAAGTCTTTCGCGCTCCACTGGTCGGATTCCATGCCCTGGGCCAGCTTTTGTTTCTCCGCATCGCCATGATGCTGCACGAAGTCCTTGATGTGGCCGTTGACCAGGGTCTTCAAAGCCGTGCCGCTGCGCCCCGAGATCGCTTCGCATTCGTTGGCAAAGAAGAGGTTGAGGGTGAAGTAGCGGAGGAACCAAGACAGGCTCAGGTGCGTGCTTTGCTCTGACCGTACCTTCAACACCTTCACTATCTTGTCCTGAGCGACGTCGACAGCCTGCCCGACCAGATTGGCGATATCCATCGCCTTGTGGATCTCTTCTTGAACCTCGAAGCTGGGAGAGCCGTCAAATCCGGGGAATTCTCGCTCCAAAGGTATCGGGCTGGCAAGAGGAGAACGAACTGGCGGGGACTTGAGGCCGGCAGCGGTGGCTTCTTCCGTCAGAGAGCTTGCAATGTCGAGAAGCACCTTGACCTGCGTCGTTAGCCGTCGGAGGGTCTCCGTGACACCAATGTATACCGTCTTTAGCAGGTCTTCAGCATCCTTGGGGTCGAGTGCTCGAAGGTTCCTCGCCAAAATGGACGACTTCTCTTGGTTGGAGAGGTTTCTTCCGCCACTCATGGTCGAAGCAGACATCATGGACTCGTTGTCGTCATCGTTGGAGCTTGGCAACGGTCTGCGAATTATATTGCGAATCTCGCGTAGTACCGCCTCCCGGTAGGCTGCAATCGCAGTCGAGATGTGTTGAGCCCGGTGGAGGCCGAGCAGGTTCGGCATGATGGCTTTGCGCAGTTCTTGTGTAGAGCTAAGGTAGGCCGGCGGGCCAGCCGACTCTCTTGCGGCGCCGGCCCCCCTCGCCCGCAATGACGAGCTGCCCCAACGGAGGAGGACCTCGCGGCTTTGCACGGTCTCTACGTGTCTACGCAGGTCGGCCAGTAACAGGCTCTGGACTTTGGACTCGTAAGCTTTTCCGATACGGGACCGCAACTGCTGGAGGTCGTCATTGACGCTCCGCAGAGCTGTTGCACCCCTCAAATCCCTAAGCCGCGACGGAGGTAGCACAGGAGGTTCCGCATCGGGAGACTCGTCCTGCTCGCCGGCAATGAGGAGCTCTAGACTGTCAATGCGGCTCAAAGCCTCGTCCACTTCCCCAGCCTCCACCAGCGACTCGCATGACGCAACACCCTCGACGACATGCCGAAGTTGCAGCACCGCGTCGTTGAGGGCCTGTACATTCTCTCTTCGGCGGCGCTTCTGCACTATGTTCAGACCCCGAGTGGCGATTTCTTCGTCAAGGGCCTCGAGTTCCTTTCTGAGCGCTCTAATACGCTCCACGGACTCTGCAGCCTCGGAATGTAATTCTCGTAGCGAGCCGAGTGCGGTGAAGAAGGTGGTTGACGCAGTCGATATGGAGTTGATTAGGTGAACCTCAATAGTGTCCATGTACCAGGAGAGCTTCTCTTGGAGGATGGCATTGGTAGCCAGAGCCTTCCGGGGAGCCACAGCATCTCCATTGTTGCCGGCCTTGTCGTCTGCACGTCCTGGTGCAGGTGGTACGACCTCCGACCTCTCGCTGACGACGTCAAAAGTTCTTGGGTTTTCTAGGTGAAAATCTTCGTCGAAGTAAACGTTGGGTATCGTCGACAGCGGGGGTGGGCCTTGCCCGCCCTTTCGGCCGAATCCGGAGCTAGAGCGTCGCAATGGCCCCGGGCCATCAATGGAAGTTATCGATGTTATTGACGCAATCGACGATTTGCGCCTAGCAGGCAGCCGACCGGCGGGCTTTAGGTGGCTCTCGTCAAGAGAATCTGCGAAATCATCGTGTCTGCTCGACCGGCGGCCCGAGGAGCCGGGACGTTCATCTTCTTGTTCTTTGACTCGCCGAAGCTGCTCGTAGAGGGCGCCCACTTGCGACAAGTACGGTTTAAACTCGGCCGGGTCGATGCGAGGAATGTTCGTCAGGGTCACGGGAGGGATATCGCGCGCGGTCGGAGGTTTGTGTGCGCTGGAAGCAGGGGCAGAGGTATGGGGCTGCAGGCCGGTCCGCACAATGGGCGGTTGCAGCAAGGTAGAAATGGCTGGCGGCTTGTCAGCATATGAATCGACCCCTTATTGGACTAATTAGTACCGTTTTGCCCAGATTCCAGCACCGCATTCGCCCAGGTGCTAGACGAGGTATCGAGTGAGCCTCCTATTGAGTGTATGGAGCTTGCGTTCGAGCCTCGTCTCGCGGAATGGTTCGGTTGTCTAGCAGGGCTGTTAGCGCAACCGTGGCCAACAGAGGTCAAAGGGCTGGAGGACTGACTTGTGAAAAGGAAACTCGGTGCGCGTTGACGGAGGAGATCTCGAAGATATCGTGTCTACCGACCTCCGCGCGCCTGGTGAGGAGTACATGGCGCGAATCAATGGCTCTGTATGCGGGCCGATGCCAGGTGTTGAGTCTAGACGTCGATCGTTTGCTGAGAGTCGCTAGGAAAGCCGACAACAAGGATGGTTGACGGCCACGTAGCCAGACTACCGGGGTATCATTGCTTGGAGAGACACATCAGGTTGGAGACTTCAGGAAAGACGGCTTGCAACAATCACGACCGATTAAGAGTAGCAATGAAGAAATGACAGATTACGCTTGGTCTGCGCAGCTTCGCTATGCGTGCCTCGCCCAGATACCACCCAAGGGGCCGCTTGCATCAGCACGCTGGGGAATGCAGGATGAGGTAAGCCGCTTCACGTGAAGATAGCACATGGGACCCATAGCTTATCGCCATGCTCGAACGCGCTAAAAGCTGCAACCACTTTACGCGCGGGCGTGTCGCGATTTCCGAAAAAGGGGCGCGTCCTTAATTCGTTTCCCTGCGAACAGAGCAGCCCCTCCTTGCACCCACCTTTTCAGTCTGAACCTCAGCACCGCTCCGTCAACAACCGCAACCGGAAACCCATCATACGGGCGTAATCGCAAAACATGGACAGACAATCGGTTTACTCTGCTCACGTCTTCGAGCCGAGCTTCGGTCAGAACGAGGATACTCGGATACAGATCCAGACGCAACTGGAAAACTTCGTCCTACACTTCAGACACGACAACGACTACGTCTACAGGTGAGACAGACCGCCGCGGATCTCTTGCGCCTTTGCGTGGTCTCTGACTGTGTCCAGGAACCAGCTCAAGGAAAATGCGCTACTCAAGAAGTACTACTGCGATGTCGACGTTACAGATCTCATCAACTACAACGAGGAGCTGGCGCACAGGCTGGTGACAGAGCCTGCAGAAATAATTCCCTTGGTGCGTCTCAAGCTGTGCAAACTCGCGCTCTTCGCGCCGTACTGACCTGACCTCCGCCAGTTCGAAGCTGCTCTCAAGAAATGCACCCACCGAATCGTTTTCCCCCAACTGACGAAGGTCAACTTGCCGGAACATCAGCTGCTGCTTCACTCCAGCGCTGAGGACGTGTCGATCCGCAACCTAGACTCTATGACGATTGCTCGTCTTGTTAGAGTACCGGGAATCGTTATTGGTGCTTCGGTCATGTCGTCGAAAGCTACTGAACTTGCCATTCAGTGCCGCAACTGCGCACACTCCTCTACAATCCCGGTCCTCGGAGGCTTCACCGGCGTCACGCTCCCCAGACAGTGTGGTAGACCGAAAATGCCCAGCGACCCTGGCGCCAAGTGTCCTCTCGACCCATACTTTGTCGTCCACGAGAAGTCGAAATTCGTCGATCAACAAATCATCAAGCTGCAAGAAGCACCGGATCAGGTTCCCGTGGGCGAGCTTCCGCGGCATGTCCTCATTTCAGCTGACCGCTACCTGACCAACCGCGTGGTTCCCGGCTCGAGATGTACAGTTATGGGCATCTTCTCGATCTACCAGAACAAGGCCACCAAAAACTCCAACACTGGCGGCGCGGTAGCCATTCGCACTCCTTACCTTCGGGCGGTGGGAATCCAAACAGACATTGACCAGACCGCTAGAGGGCAGGCGCTCTTCTCCGACGAAGAAGAACAAGAGTTTCTCGAAATGAGCAGGCGGCCGGACCTGTACAACATCATGGCGGACTGCATAGCTCCTTCCATCTACGGCAACCGAGACATCAAGAAAGCGATTTTGTGTCTCCTCCTCGGCGGTTCCAAAAAGATCTTGCCTGACGGCATGAAGCTTCGTGGAGACATCAATGTCCTGCTGCTTGGTGATCCCGGTACCGCCAAGTCCCAGTTGTTGAAGTTTGTCGAAAAGTGCGCGCCCATTGCCATTTACACGTCTGGTAAGGGTTCTTCAGCAGCCGGTCTCACGGCCTCGGTACAACGCGATCATTCGACCCGTGAATTCTACCTTGAGGGAGGTGCAATGGTTCTTGCCGACGGCGGTGTGGTCTGTATCGATGAGTTCGACAAGATGCGCGACGAGGACCGCGTAGCCATCCACGAGGCCATGGAACAGCAAACCATCTCTATCGCCAAGGCCGGTATCACAACCATCCTCAACGCAAGAACATCGGTCCTGGCCGCCGCCAACCCGATTTTTGGTCGTTACGATGATATGAAGACCCCCGGCGAGAACATTGACTTCCAGACCACCATCCTCTCCCGTTTCGACATGATCTTCATCGTCAAGGACGAGCACACGAGGGAGAAGGACGAAAGAATAGCGAGGCACGTCATGGGCATTCACATGGGTGGCCGGGGTGTTGAGGAGCAAGTCGAATCTGAAATCCCCGTCGACAAGATGAAGAGATACCTCAGCTACTGCAAATCGTAAGTCTTTTCCACATTGTACCCCCATCCTGGACCTAGACTGACGACTTCATCCAGACGGATGGCTCCTCGCCTGAGCCCCGAAGCAGCCGAGAAGCTTTCATCTCACTTCGTGTCCATCCGCAGGCAGGTTCATGCGGCCGAGATGGAGGCCAACACACGATCCTCGATTCCGATTACCGTTCGTCAACTAGAGGCCATTGTCCGTATCACAGAGTCGTTGGCCAAGCTGTCCCTGTCTCCAATCGCAACAGAGGAGCACGTGGACGAGGCCATCCGTCTGTTCCTCTGTTCCACCATGGACGCTGTCAACCAGGGTAGCAACCAGGGAAGCAAGGAGCTCAACGAGGAAGTCGGCAGGTTAGAGACAGAGCTCAAGCGGCGTCTCGCGGTTGGATGGGGCACCAGTCTGGCAAGCCTGCGTCGCGAGATGTGCGAGCAGAAGGGCTACAGCGAGCAAGCGCTCAACAGAACGCTGATGATCATGCAAAGGAGGGATACCATCATGTTCCGGAACCAAGGAGCACAGGTTTACAGAAACGCAATCTGAGAGGGGTTGACGACTGGGGGAGGGCCACGAAAGATGTTGGTATATTATCAGCGGCGGTTGCCTGGAGGATTACGGCGGCTCATGAAAGGAATGATAATACCAGCTCTCTGCAATAGAAGTTCAAACTTTGGAGCCACGGACGTGGTTAATGGCGCCCACCAATTATCAGAGCAAGGCTATATTACATGTGTCTTGGCGCACATGCACACACAATCGCGGGCATCAGCTTATGACGACACCTCTAACCAGCGCCATAAACTTTGCCGTCCGTTTGGCTACGTAATTCTTCAAGGTGCCACTGGGCCACCATTGCGTCGGGCGGGATGCTCCTCGAGCATACCATGGAGGTAGGTACTGTGTGGATCTGGACCTGACGGGAAAACTGTTAGCCGGGGTGACATGGAAGGTTCCGCGCGCTTCCAAGGCTATCACAACAGAGCGATTCAGATATGCCACTTCTCAGCAAGCTCAACCTGGTCAAGGGCATTGGTTGGAGCCGCCGCACTCGCGGCTGAGCAATCTGTTTACCAGATGTATGGATGTCATCCCCATCTCCGTATGTTTTGGTCGATATGTGCCTTCATATATGCAGCGTACCTACCTTGGGATGGCGTGTGTAGTTTGATTAGGCCCGCCGACGGCACCAAGGACACGACTCATATGCGGAGCGCAGCGATTGTTATGGCCAGGGTCATCTCACGGCAACAACAACAACAATAACAACAGAAAACAAAAAACATCACTGCCTTTCGTCGAAAAGCATGTCCAAACTTGCTTCAGGTGATCGTCGCATCATGGGAAGCCGCACGAGGGGCCCTCGCTGACGATTGTTTTAAACAAGGGCATTGAAAGAGTTAATCTCGACTCATCCCCCGGAATCGTCCAGCAGCGTGGAAAGGCGATGTGAAATCGGGGCAAGCTGGCGATGATTTGAATGGGAGGTCTTGGTTGTTGAAGAAGAGAAGAAGGGTAGAAGCTGGTCGCGGCGTCGAGTTTTAAAAATTGCAGGAGTCTGGCCCATCGTGTTCAAGTGGGGCTGCATAAGACCACGTGACTGGGTGTCTGTCCCGTGGCTTGTACCGAGGCGCGTGGTGGTGAGTGGTTGGTCAGTGTGTTGCCTGCCGACTTGGTTTACCTAGGCACCTACCCACTTCGTGATCCAGACACGCCTCCCCTGCAGCGTCCCACTGTTCCAGTGAGTGAGAGAGTCCATGCCTCGAGGCCCGTAGCCGTGGATGGCTGTCTCTCCCATCCAGCCAGCCGTGAGGTCCCGATTTTCGGGTGTCGGGTGCGGGCACGGTGGTCATGGTTTCCTGGACGATTCGACTGGTGGAGTGCGCCGTCCGTCCCATTCGCCGTTAGGGGTTGGTGCCTGGCCTGGCCTGGCCTTCGCTGCAGTCCCAGAACAGCAGACTGGTCTGGCTCCCACTCCCACTCCCACTCCCACTCCCCCTCCCTCATTCACTCTTGCACTTCCGCGGCAAACCGCCTTTCCCTCCCTCCGACGCCCACCTTACGCCCACCCCTTCCCGCATCTCTCAGCGTTCTCATCTCCTACACCATCTACTCCGTACAGTACCTACCTACCTACCTGCGTCCCACCAAGCTTACCTCAGCCAGTGCCAGTGCCACTGCCAGTGCCACTGCCCGCCAGCGCAGCCCACGGTCCATTTGCCAGCCCAGACGGCCACCCACCCCCCGTTAAGCGAGCAAATTGCCTCGCTCTTGTGTCCGCCCCCTTCGCTCTACCCAGCGCCATTCCGACTTCACTTCCTTCAACTCCACCACGACCTGACGGCTCAACCACAGCACGAATCGACAACCGACCCTCGACAGCCCTCCACCGCCGTCGGATTCCTTTCGCTACAAGTGCTCCTGCTGGATATTGGCATCAGGAAAAATTTTAACACCCCGGAGAAGGCGCCAACGACCGACGGTCAATCCGAAAGTGGTGCATGACGCTGCGTTCGGGGGATTGAGAGCCGTCAGCGGTTTGGCGCGACTCGCCACGACAACCCCCTCATCCTCTGATCTCGCCCAGAGCGACCCTTCTCATCGAGCGCATCGCGAATTCTGATCGATCAGGGCCTTGACGGTTTTCAGAAGAGGTGGTGATTGTTTTTCTTCCTCTCGAGCCTTCCGAATCGGAGACGACGTGACAGCGGGCCCTCTCCATCCCTCGTATTCCGCCGTCCTCCTCTTCAGCCGACCAAGACCGGCACCACGACCGCGACCCAAGAATCGAGCCATCAATTCAGCGGCGACGTCAACATGTCGTTCCACCCCCGAACCCCTCAGAGTCCTTCCCAGTTTTCTCCTGGCAATTCCGACCTCACGTCGAGTATGAACAGTACGGTTCCGTCCACAACCACGACTCTACCGACTCCCGCACACAGCGTCAACGGAAGCGCTTCGCAGCCCTCCGATATGTCGCAGGACATCGTCATGGGCGATGATTCGCCTCACAAGCGCAAGCGCACACTCGAAGACTTGGGTGACAGAGAGCAGAAGAAAGTCCACATCGAGGATAGCAAAACTGGTATCGAAGCACTCCACCTGGATGTCGGAGAGAAATACCTACTTTGCCAAACTCGTAAGGCTCCCTTCACAGCCCCCCGTTCCCGTGGCAGGCTGTCTTGCCCAAGCCCCCTTCCTATGACGTATCTAGTATTTTGAGGCGGTCCAAGGTAGAACATGCTTGTTAACTCTGAGCCACGTAGCGCACCACGAGAGACTGCCGCGTATCACGGAAGATCTCTTTGAGATGTTCAACTTGACAGGCATCGCTGCAGAAGTGGCTCGCGAGAAGCCCAACGGTGAGAAGAACGCTCTTCGCAAGACCTACAAGGGCCAGATCAAGAAGCTCGGCATCCTCGGACGCTTCGACTCGGTCGCTCAAGACTGGGATGCACCGAGAGAAAATGAAGGCGACAAGAAGAGAGAGGCATACCACGGCTTCAGAGAGTTGCTAGAAATTCCCGACGCAGAGTTTTGGGGTACACGGCAAGATCCCATCACCAACGGTCTGTCAGCCGCTGTCAAGTTCAATTTGGGCAAAGCAACCGCGATGGCCAAGGGGCCTATTCCTGCCAAAGACTGGGACAGCTCGGTGCTGGGAGATCTTCCCCCGGGTGGTATGGACGCCTTGAAACAGGGTCTTGCTGGCAAGGCAACGGCGCCTGGCACACCGTCTGCAACCACACCCAACCCGTTCATGCGGAAGCAGCAACAAGGGCCTCCTGGCGCGGTCCGTCCCCAACGAACGACTAAGAAGCGAGGCTATGGCGAGAACACCTACGAGGGCTACGGCGAAGGCTTCCCCGACGACGGCTACTCTACGGGAGATGGCGACGACAGGGGAGGTCAAAAACGTCGCAAGAAGGTTGGTAGTACCGCAACCCTACCACCCATGTCCTCTGTCTGACCCATTACAGGATGGCGGTAACGGCCAAGTATTCCCCAACGCGATGCGCGCGCAAGGCTACGGCGCCGTAGGCGCTTAATAGCCCTTCCGCGTCTGTAAGGGCCAAGCAGCGAAAATCGCGCGAGTAGGGTTGAGTCGTATGTCACCCAAAGCCGGCCACTCTACAGTGCAGTCTTCCACCCGGTCGCTCCGGGCAGCGGCTTTGGGAACGTGTATCGATGTTTCCTCACGAGAGTTGACGAGTAGTACGGCGGGACGAAAAAAATTGGGGTTCGGCGGTTGACGCGCACATGTGTCAAGAGGCACCGCTCTGAGGGTTACTGGGGGGGTGAAAAGGGCGGATGGGCATTCCGTTCCTTTTCTTCTTTTTCTTTTGATGAATTTCCACTTCCAGCACGGCGTTCGGGGGAGGGACTCTTTATTACCTTGGCTTTTGACCCTTTTTTCTTTGACACACTTATTGCTTGATCTTAACGCATTCAGTCAAGGTTGGCAATGAAAACATGACCGACTGAAGGATGGGAAAATACCACGCGGTTACGGGCATTTTAAAGGCTGCTACGAAATGGAAGAGGAAAGTGGAGAGGGAGGGAGGGGGAGGAGGAGGAGGAGGAGAGGGCCCCCAGGGGATGACGGATGGGGGATCACTTATTGTTTTTTTCGCCACGACCAAACCATCATCGCAGGGACGCGCAGAACAGAAAGAGAGCAGCAAACAAAAAAAATTCACAATCCCCCAACAAGGAGGAAGGGGGGAAGGAGTTGGGTCGATGTAGTACTAACCGCAACACAGACACACAGAGTAATCCAATAGAAAGCAAGGCTGTGAGATGCCGATACATCAGTTGATTGTGTTGATGCTGCTGCTGCTGCTACTGATGATGATGAGGATGGTGTTGGTGGTGTGATGATGGTTGGAGGACGTTGCCTGGTTCTTACATAAAGTACCTGGACTCGTGAACAAAGTCGCTGGCTTTTCGCGATTGAAACTTATACTCCCCCCCCCCCCCTCGTCGCCGTCACCAAGCTCCAAGGTCCTGGAT